>CAWUDS030000648.1:0-25974 GCA_963859935.3 Lathyrus sativus
GACCGGAGCCTGAACGCACAACGTAATAACAGGAGTCTGGATACCCAACAAAACTGACCGGAGCCTGAACGCTCAACGTAATAACCGGAGTCTGGATACCCAACGAAACTGATCGGAGCCTAAACGCTCAACGTAATAACAGGAGTCTGGATACCCAACAAAATTGACCGGAGCCTGAACGCTCAACGTAATAACCGGAATCTGGATACTCAACGAAACTAACCGGAGCCTGAACGCTCAACGTAATAACCGGAGTCTGGATACAAAACGAAACTGACCGGAGCCTGAACGCTCAACGTAATAACCGGAGTCTGGATACCCAATGAAACTGACCGGAGCTTGAACGCTCAACGTAATAACCAGAATCTCGATACCCAACGAAACTAACCGGAGCCTGAATGCTCAACGTAATAACCGGAGTCTTGATACTCAACGAAACTGACCGGAGCCTTAACGCTCAACGTAATAACCGGAGTCTGGATACCCAACGAAACTGACCGGAGCCTGAACGCTCAACCTAATAACCGGAGTCTGGATACCCAACGAAACTGACCGGAGCCTGAACGCTCAACGTAATAACCGGAGTCTGGATACCCAACGAAACTGACCGGAGCCTGCTCGCTCAACGTAATAACCGGAGTCTGGATACCCAACAAAACTGACCGGAGCCTGAACGTTCAACGTAAAAACCGGAGTCTGGATACCCAACAAAACTGACCGGAGCCTGAACGCTCAACGTGATAACCGGAGTCTGGATACCCAACGAAACTGACCGGAGCCTGAACGCTCAACGTAATAACCGAAGTCAGGATACCAAACAAAACTGACCGGAGCCTGAACGCTCAACGTAATAACCGGAGTCTGGAGACCCAATGTAACTGACCGGAGCCTGAACGCTCAACGTAATAACCGGAGTCTGGATACCCAACGAACCTGACCGGAGCCTGAACGCTCAACGTAATAACCGGAGTCTGGATACCCAACAAAACTGACCTGAGCCTGAACGCTCAATGGAAAAACAGGAGTCTGGATACCCAACGAATCTGACCGGAGCCTGAACGCTCAACGTAATAACCAGAGTCTGGATACCCAACAAAACTGAACGGAGCCTGAACGCTCAACGTAATAACCGGAGTCTGGATACTCAACGAACCTGACCGGAGCCTGCTCGCTCAACGTAATAACCGGAGTCTGGATACCCAACAAAACTGACCGGAGCCTGAACGCTCAACGTAATAACCGGAGTCTGGATACCCAACAAAACTGACCGGAGCCTAAACTTTCAATGTAAAAACCAGAGTCTGGATACCCAACAAAACTGACCGGAGCTTGAACGCTCAACGTAATAACCGAAGTCTGGATACCCAACGAAACTGACCGGAGCCTGCTCGCTCAACGTAATAACCGGAGTCTGGATACCCAACAAAACTGACCGGAGCCTGAACGCTCAACGTAATAACCGGAGTCTGGATACCCAACAAAACTGACCGGAGCCTGAACTTTCAACGTAAAAACCGGAGTCTGGATACCCAACAAAACTGACCGGAGCCTGAACGCTCAACGTAATAACCGGAGTCTGGATACCCAACGAAACTGACCGGAGCCTGAACGCTCAACGTAATAACCGAAGTCTGGATACTAAACAAAACTGACCGTAGCCTGAACGCTCAACATAATAACCGGAGTCTGGAGACCCAATGAAAATGACCGGAGCCTGAACGCTCAACGTAATAACCGGAGTCTGGATACCCAACGAACCTGACCGGAGCCTGAACGCTCAAGGTAATAACCGGAGTCTGGATACCCAACAAAACTGGCCTGAGCCTGAACGCTCAACGTAATAACCGGAGTCTGGATACTCAACGAAACTGACCGGAGCCGGAATGCTCAACTTTATAACTGGAGTCTGGATGCCCAATGAAACTGATCGGAGCCTAAACGCTCAACGTAATAACAGGAGTCTGGATACCCAACAAAATTGACCGGAGCCTGAAGGCTCAACGTAATAACCGGAATCTGGATTCTCAACGAAACTGACCGGAGCCTGAACGCTCAACGTAATAACCGGAGTCTGGATACAAAAGGAAACTGACCGGAGCCTGAATGCTCAACGTAATAACCGGAGTCTGGATACCCAATGAAACTGACCGGAGCCTGAACGCTCAACGTAATAACCGGAGTCTGGATACCCAACTAAACTGACCGGAGCCTGAACGCTCATCGTAATAACCAGAGTCTGGATACTCAATGAAACTGACTGGAGCCTGAACAATCAAGGTAATAACTGGAGTCTGGATACAAAATGAAACTGACCGGAGCCTGAACGCTGAACGTAATAACCGGAGTCTGGATACCCAATGAAACTGACCGGAGCCTGAACGCTCAACGTAATAACCGGAGTCTGGATACCCAATGAAACTGACCGGAGCCTGAACGCTCAACGTAATAACTGGAATCTGGATACCCAACGAAACTGACCGGAGCCTGCTCGCTCATCGTAATAACCGGAGTCTGGATACCCAATAAAACTGACCGGAGCCTGAACGCTGAACGTAATAACCGCAGTCTGGATACCCAACGAAACTGACCGGAGCCTGAAGTTTCAATGTAAAAACCGGAGTCTGGATACCCAACAAAACTGACCGGAGCCTGAACGCTCAACGTAATAACCGGAGTCTAGATACCCAACGAAACTGACCGGAGCCTGAACGCTCAAGGTAATAACCGAAGTCTGGATAACAAACAAAACTGACCGGAGCCTGAGCGCTCAACGTAATAACCGGAGTCTGGAGACCCAATGAAACTGACCGGAGCCTGAACGCTCAACGTAATAACCGGAGTCTGGATACCCAACAAAACTGACCGGAGCCTGAACGCTCAACGTAATAACCGGAGTCTGGATACCCAACGAAACTGACCGGAGCCTGAACGCTCAACGTAATAACCGAAGTCTGGATACCAAACAAAACTGACCGGAGCCTGAACGCTCAACATAATAACCGGGTCTGGAGACCCAATGAAACTGACCGGAGCCTGAACGCTCAACGTAATAACGGGAGTCTGGATACCCAACGAACCTGACCGGAGCCTGAACACTCAAGGTAATAACCGGAGTCTGGATACCCAACAAAACTAACCTGAGCCTGAACGCTCAACGTAATAACTGGAGTTTGGATACTCAACGAAACTGACCGGAGCCGGAATGCTCAACTTTATAACTGGAGTCTGGATGCTCAACGAAACTGAACGGAGCCTGAACGCTTAACGTAATAACCGGAGTCTAGATACACAACAAAACTTACCAGAGCCTGAACGCCTAATGTAATAACCAGAGTCTGGATACACAACGAAACTGACCGGAGCCTAAACGATCAAATTAATAACCTGAGTCTGGATACCCAACGAAATTGACCTGAGCCTGAACGCACAACGTAATAACAGGAGTCTGGATACCCAACAAAACTGACCGGAGCCTGAACGCTCAACGTAATAACCGGAGTCTGGATACCCAACGAAACTGATCGGAGCCTAAACGCTCAACGTAATAACAGGAGTCTGGATACCCAACAAAATTGACCGGAGCCTGAACGCTCAACGTAATAACCGGAATCTGGATACTCAACGAAACTAACCGGAGCCTGAACGCTCAACGTAATAACCGGAGTCTGGATACAAAACGAAACTGACCGGAGCCTGAACGCTCAACGTAATAACCGGAGTTTGGATACCCAATGAAACTGACCGGAGCCTGAACGCTCAACGTAATAACCGGAATCTGGATACTCAACGAAACTAACCGGAGCCTGAACGCTCAACGTAATAACCAGAGTCTGGATACTCAACGAAACTGACTGCAGCCTGAACAATCAACGTAATAACTGGAGTCTGGATACAAAATGAAACCGACCGGAGCCTGAACGCTAAACGTAATAACTGGAGTCTGGATACCCAATGAAACTGACCGGAGCCTGAACGCTCAACTTAATAACCGGAATCTCGATACCCAACGAAACTAACCGGAGGCTGAACGCTCAACGTAATAATCGGAGTCTTGATACTCAACGAAACTGACCGGAGCCTGAACGCTCAATGTAATAACCGGAATTTGGATTCCCAACGAAATTGACCAGAGCCTGAACGCCCAACGTAATAACCGGAGTCTGGATACCCAAAGAAACTAACCGGAGCCTGAACGCTCAACGTAATAACCGGAGTCTGGATACCCAACGAAACTGACCAGAGCCTGAACGCTCAACGTAATAACCGAAGTCTGGATGCCAAACGAAACTGACCAGAGCCTGAACGCTCAACGAAATAACCGTAGTCTGGAGACCCAATGAAACTGACCGGAGCCTGAACGCTCAACGTAATAACCGGAGTCTGGATACCCAACGAAACTAACCGGAGCCTGAATGCTCAACGTAATAACCGGAGTCTTGATACTCAACGAAACTGACCGGAGCCTTAACGCACAACGTAATAACCGGAGTCTGGATACCCAACGAAACTGACTGGAGCCTGAACGCTCAACGTAATAACCGGAGTCTGGATACCCATCGAAACTGACCGGAGCCTGCTCGCTCAACGTAATAACTGGAGTCTGGATACCCAACAAAACTGACCGGAGCCTGAACGCTCAACGTAATAACCGGAGTCTGGATACAAAACAAAACTGACCGGAGCCTGAACGCTCAACGTAATAACCGGAGTCTGGAGACACAATGAAAATGACCGGAGCATGAACGCTCAACGTAATAACCAGAGTCTGGATACCCAACGAACCTGACCGGAGCCTGATCGCTCAAGTCATAACCGGAGTTTGGATACCCAACAAAACTGACCTGAGCCTGAACGCTCAATAGAAAAATAGGAGTCTGGATACCCAACGAATCTGACCGGAGCCTGAACGCTCAACATAATAACCGGAGTCTGGAAACCCAACAAAACTGAACGGAGCCTGAACGCTCAACGTAATAACCGGAGTCTGGATACTCAACGAAACTGACCGGAGCCGGAACGCTCAACGTCATAACTGGAGTCTGGATGCTCAACGAAACTGACCGGAGCCTGAACGCTTAACGTAATAACCGGAGTCTAGATACCCAACAAAACTGACCAGAGCCTGAACGCCTAATGTAATAACCAGAGTCTGGATACGCAATTAAACTGACCGGAGCCTGAACGATCAACGTAATAACCGGAGTCTGGATACGCAACGAAACTGACCGGAGCCTGAACGCTCAACGTAATAACCGGAGTCTGGATACCTAACGAAATTGACCGAAACCTGAACGCTCAACGTATTAACCGAAGTCTGGATACCAAACAAAACTGACCGGAGCCTGAACGATCAACGTAATAACCGGAGTCTGGATACCCAACGAAACTGACCGGAGCCTGAACGCTAAACGTAATAACCGGATTCTGGATACCCAACGAAACTGATCGGAGCCTAAACGTTCAATGTAATAACAGGAGTCTGGATACCAAACAAAATTTACCGGAGCGTGAACGCTCAACGTAATAACCGGAATCTGGATAATCAACGAAACTAACCGGAGCCTTAACGCTCAACGTAATTACCGAAGTCTGGATACTCAACGAATCTGACTGTAGCCTGAACAATCAACGTAATAACTGGAGGCTGGATACAAAACAAAACTGAACGGAGCCTGAACGCTCAACGTAATAACCGGAGTCTGGTTACCCAATGAAACTGACCGGAGCCTGAACGCTCAACGTAATAACCAGAATCTCGATACCCAACGAAACTAACCGGAGCCTGAACGCTCAACGTAATAACCGGAGTCTTGATACTCAACGAAACTGACTAGGGCCTTAACGCTCAACGTAATAACCGGAGTCTGGATACCCAACGAAACTGACCAGAGCCTGAACGCTCAACGTAATAACCGGAGTCTGGATACCCAACGAAACTGACCGGAGCCTGCTCGCTCAACGTAATAACCGGAGTCTGGATACCCAACAAAACAGACCGGAGCCTGAACGTTCAACGTAAAAACCGGAGTCTGGATACCCAACAAAACTGACCGGAGCCTGAACGCTCAATGTAATAACCGGAGTCTGGATACCCAACGAAACTGACCGGAGCCTGAACGCTCAACGTAATAACCGAAGTCTGGATACCAAACAAAACTTACCGGAGCCTGAACGCTCAACGTAATAACCGGAGTCTGGAGACCCAATGTAACTGACCGGAGCCTTAACGCTCAACGTAATAACCGGAGTCTGGATAACCAACGAACCTGACCGGAGCCTGAACGCTCAACGTAATAACCGGAGTCTGGATACCCTACAAAACTGACCTGAGCCTGAACGCTCAATGGAAAAACAGGAGTCTAGATACCCAACAAATCTGACCGGAGCCTGAACGCTCAACGTAATAACCGGAGTCTGGATACTCAACGAAACTGACCGGAGCCGGAACGCTCAACTTCATAACTGGAGTCTGGATGCTCAACGAAACTGACCGGAGCCGGAACGCTTAACGTAATAACCGGAGTCTAGATACCCAACAAAACTGACCGGAGCACGAACGCCTAATGTAATAACCAGAGTCTGGATACGCAACGAAACTGACCGGAGTCTAAACGATCGACGTAATAACTGGAGTCTGGATACCCAACGAAACTGACCGGAGCCTGAACGCACAACATAATAACCGGAGTCTGGATACTCAAAGAAACTAACCGGAGCCTGAACGCTCAACGTAATAACCAGAGTCTGGATACTCAACGAAACTGACTGGAGCCTGAACAATCAACGTAATAACTGGAGTCTGGATACAAAATGAAACCGACCGGAGCCTGAACGCTAAACGTAATAACTGGAGTCTGGATACCCAATGAAACTAACCGGAGCCTGAACGCTCAACGTAATAACCGGAATCTCGATACCCAACGAAACTAACCGGAGCCTGAAGGCTCAACGTAATAACCGGAGTCTTGATACTCAACGAAACTGACCGGAGCCTGAACGCTCAATGTAATAACCGGAATCTGGATTCCCAACGAAATTGACCAGAGCCTGAACGCCCAACGTAATAACCGGAGTCTGGATACCCAACGAAACTGACCGGAGCCTGAACGCTCAACGTAATAACCGGAGTCTGGATACCCAACAAAACTGACCAGAGCCTGAACGCTCAACGTAATAACCGAAGTCTGGATGCCAAACGAAACTGACCAGAGCCTGAACGCTCAATGAAATAACCGTAGTCTGGAGACCCAATGAAACTGACCGGAGCCTGAACGCTCAACGTAATAACCGAAGTCTGGATACCCAACGAAACTAACCGGAGCCTGAATGCTCAACGTAATAACCGGAGTCTTGATACTCAACGAAACTGACCGGAGCCTTAACGCACAACGTAATAACCGGAGTCTGGATACCCAACGAAACTGACTGGAGCCTGAACACTCAACGTAATAACCGGAGTCTGGATACCCATCGAAACTGACCGGAGCCTGCTCGCTCAACGTAATAACTGGAGTCTGGATACCCAACAAAACTGACCGGAGCCTGAACGCTCAACGTAATAACCGGAGTCTGGATACCCAACGAAACTGATCAGAGCCTGATCGCTCAACGTAATAACCGAAGTCTGGATACAAAACAAAACTGACCGGAGCCTGAACGCTCATTGTAATAACCGGAGTCTGGAGACCCAATGAAAATGACCGGAGCATGAACGCTCAACGTAATAACCAGAGTCTGGATACCCAACGAACCTGACCGGAGCCTGATCGCTCAAGTCATAACCGGAGTTTGGATACCCAACAAAACTGACCTGAGCCTGAACGCTCAATAGAAAAATAGGAGTCTAGATACCCAACGAATCTGACCGGAGCCTGAACGCTCAACGTAATAACCGGAGTCTGGATACCCAACAAAACTGAACGGAGCCTGAATGCTCAACGTAATATCGGAGTCTGGATACTCAACTAAACTGACCGGAGCCGGAACGCTCAACGTCATAACTGGAGTCTGGATGCTCAACGAAATTGATCGGAGCCTGAACGCTTAACGTAATAACCGGAGTCTAGATACCCAACAAAACTGACCAGAGCCTGAACGCCTAATGTAATAACCAGAGTCTGGATACGCAATGAAACTGACCGGAGCCTGAACGATCAACGTAATAACCGGAGTCTGGATACGCAACCAAACTGACCGGAGCCTGAACGCTCAACGTAATAACCGGAGTCTGGATACCTAACGAAATTGACCGAAACCTGAACGCTCAACGTACTAACCGAAGTCTGGATACCAAACAAAACTGACCGGAGCCTGAACGATCAACGTAATAACCGGAGTCTGGATACCCAACGAAACTGACCGGAGCCTGAACGCTAAACGTAATAACCGGATTCTGGATACCCAACGAAACTGATCGTAGCCTAAACGCTCAATGTAATAACAGGAGTCTGGATACCCAACAAAATTGACCGGAGCCTGAACGCTCAACGTAATAACCGGAATCTGGATACTCAACGAAACTAACCGGAGCCTTAACGCTCAACGTAATTACCGAAGTCTGGATACTCAACGAATCTGACTGTAGCCTGAACAATCAACGTAATAACTGGAGGCTGGATACAAAACAAAACTGAACGGAGCCTGAACGCTCAACGTAATAACCGGAGTCTGGTTACCCAATGAAACTGACCGGAGCCTGAACGCTCAACGTAATAACCGGAATCTCGATACCCAACGAAACTAACCGGAGCCTGAACGCTCAACGTAATAACCGGAGTCTTGATACTCAACGAAACTGACTGGGGCCTTAACGCTCAACGTAATAACCGGAGTCTGGATACCCAACGAAACTGACCGGAGCCTGAACGCTCAACGTAATAACCGGAGTCTGGAGACCCAATGAAACTGACCGGAGCCTGAACGCTCAACGTAATAACCGGAGTCTAGATACCCAACAAAACTGACCGGAGCCTGAACGCTCAACGTAATAACCGGAGTCTGGATACCCAACGAAACTGACTGGAGCCTGCTCGCTCAACGTAATAACCGGAGTCTGGATACCCAACAAAACAGACCGGAGCCTGAACGTTCAACGTAAAAACCGGAGTCTGGATACCCAACAAAACTGACCGGAGCCTGAACGCTCAACGTAATAACCGGAGTCTGGATACCCAACGAAACTGACCGGAGCCTGAACGCTCAACGTAATAACCGAAGTCTGGATACCAAACAAAACTTACCGGAGCCTGAACGCTCAACGTAATAACCGGAGTCTGGAGACCCAATGTAACTGACCGGAGCCTTAACGCTCAACGTAATAACCGGAGTCTGGATAACCAACGAACCTGACCGGAGCCTGAACGCTCAACGTAATAACCGGAGTCTGGATACCCTACAAAACTGACCTGAGCCTGAACGCTCAATGGAAAAACAGGAGTCTAGATACCCAATAAATCTGACCGGAGCCTGAACGCTCAACGTAATAACCGGAGTCTGGATACCCAACAAAACTGAACGGAGCCTGAACGCTCAACGTAATATCGGAGTCTGGATACTCAACTAAACTGACCGGAGCCGGAACGCTCAACGTCATAACTGGAGTCTGGATGCTCAACGAAATTGATCGGAGCCTGAACGCTTAACGTAATAACCGGAGTCTAGATACCCAACAAAACTGACCAGAGCCTGAACGCCTAATGTAATAACCAGAGTCTGGATACGCAATGAAACTGACCGGAGCCTGAACGATCAACGTAATAACCGGAGTCTGGATACGCAACCAAACTGACCGGAGCCTGAACGCTCAACGTAATAACCGGAGTCTGGATACCTAACGAAATTGACCGAAACCTGAACGCTCAACGTACTAACCGAAGTCTGGATACCAAACAAAACTGACCGGAGCCTGAACGATCAACGTAATAACCGGAGTCTGGATACCCAACGAAACTGACCGGAGCCTGAACGCTAAACGTAATAACCGGATTCTGGATACCCAACGAAACTGATCGTAGCCTAAACGCTCAATGTAATAACAGGAGTCTGGATACCCAACAAAATTGACCGGAGCCTGAACGCTCAACGTAATAACCGGAATCTGGATACTCAACGAAACTAACCGGAGCCTTAACGCTCAACGTAATTACCGAAGTCTGGATACTCAACGAATCTGACTGTAGCCTGAACAATCAACGTAATAACTGGAGGCTGGATACAAAACAAAACTGAACGGAGCCTGAACGCTCAACGTAATAACCGGAGTCTGGTTACCCAATGAAACTGACCGGAGCCTGAACGCTCAACGTAATAACCGGAATCTCGATACCCAACGAAACTAACCGGAGCCTGAACGCTCAACGTAATAACCGGAGTCTTGATACTCAACGAAACTGACTGGGGCCTTAACGCTCAACGTAATAACCGGAGTCTGGATACCCAACGAAACTGACCGGAGCCTGAACGCTCAACGTAATAACCGGAGTCTGGAGACCCAATGAAACTGACCGGAGCCTGAACGCTCAACGTAATAACCGGAGTCTGGATACCCAACAAAACTGACCGGAGCCTGAACGCTCAACGTAATAACCGGAGTCTGGATACCCAACGAAACTGACCGGAGCCTGCTCGCTCAACGTAATAACCGGAGTCTGGATACCCAACAAAACAGACCGGAGCCTGAACGTTCAACGTAAAAACCGGAGTCTGGATACCCAACAAAACTGACCGGAGCCTGAACGCTCAACGTAATAACCGGAGTCTGGATACCCAACGAAACTGACCGGAGCCTGAACGCTCAACGTAATAACCGAAGTCTGGATACCAAACAAAACTTACCGGAGCCTGAACGCTCAACGTAATAACCGGAGTCTGGAGACCCAATGTAACTGACCGGAGCCTTAACGCTCAACGTAATAACCGGAGTCTGGATAACCAACGAACCTGACCGGAGCCTGAACGCTCAACGTAATAACCGGAGTCTGGATACCCTACAAAACTGACCTGAGCCTGAACGCTCAATGGAAAAACAGGAGTCTAGATACCCAATAAATCTGACCGGAGCCTGAACGCTCAACGTAATAACCGGAGTCTGGATACCCAACAAAACTGAACGGAGCCTGAACGCTCAACGTAATAACCGGACTCTGGATACTCAACGAAACTGACCGGAGCCGGAACGCTCAACTTCATAACTGGAGTCTGGATGCTCAACGAAACTGACCGGAGCCTGAACGCTTAACGTAATAACCGGAGTCTAGATACCCAACAAAACTGACCGGAGCCTGAACGCCTAATGTAATAACCAGAGTCTGGATACGCAACGAAACTGACCAGAGTCTAAACGATCGACGTAATAACTGGAGTCTGGATACCCAACGAAACTGACCGGAGCCTGAACGCACAACATAATAACCGGAGTCTGGATACTCAAAGAAACTAACCGGAGCCTGAACGCTCAACGTAATAACCAGAGTCTGGATACTCAACGAAACTGACTGGAGCCTGAACAATCAACGTAATAACTGGAGTCTGGATACAAAATGAAATCGACCGGAGCCTGAACGCTAAACGTAATAACTGGAGTCTGGATACCCAATGAAACTAACCGGAGCCTGAACGCTCAACGTAATAACCGGAATCTCGATACCCAACGAAACTAACCGGAGCCTGAACGCTCAACGTAATAACCGGAGTCTTGATACTCAACGAAACTGACCGGAGCCTGAACGCTCAATGTAATAACCGGAATCTGGATTCCCAACGAAATTGACCAGAGCCTGAACGCCCAACGTAATAACCGGAGTCTGGATACCCAACGAAACTGACCGGAGCCTGAACGCTCAACGTAATAACCGGAGTCTGGATACCCAACAAAACTGACCAGAGCCTGAACGCTCAACGTAATAACCGAAGTCTGGATTCCAAACGAAACTGACCAGAGCCTGAACGCTCAACGAAATAACCGTAGTCTGGAGACCCAATGAAACTGACCGGAGCCTAAACGCTCAACGTAATAACCGGAGTCTGGATACCCAACGAAACTAACCGGAGCCTGAATGCTCAACGTAATAACCGGAGTCTTGATACTCAACGAAACTGACCGGAGCCTTAACGCACAACGTAATAACCGGAGTCTGGATACCCAACAAAACTGACTGGAGCCTGAACACTCAACGTAATAACCGGAGTCTGGATACCCATCGAAACTGACCGGAGCCTGCTCGCTCAACGTAATAACTGGAGTCTGGATACACAACAAAACTGACCGGAGCCTGAACGCTCAACGTAATAACCGGAGTCTGGATACCCAACGAAACTGATCAGAGCCTGATCGCTCAACGTAATAACCGAAGTCTGGATACAAAACAAAACTGACCGGAGCCTGAACGCTCATTGTAATAACCGGAGTCTGGAGACCCAATGAAAATGACCGGAGCATGAACGCTCAACGTAATAACCAGAGTCTGGATACCCAACGAACCTGACCGGAGCCTGATCGCTCAAGTCATAACCGGAGTTTGGATACCCAACAAAACTGACCTGAGCCTGAACGCTCAATAGAAAAATAGGAGTCTGGATACCCAACGAATCTGACCGGAGCCTGAACGCTCAACGTAATTATTGGAGTCTGGATACCCAACAAAACTGAACGGAGCCTGAACGCTCAACGTAATATCGGAGTCTGGATACTCAACTAAACTGACCGGAGCCGGAACGCTCAACGTCATAACTGGAGTCTGGATGCTCAACGAAACTGATCGGAGCCTGAACGCTTAACGTAATAACCGGAGTCTAGATACCCAACAAAACTGACCAGAGCCTGAACGCCTAATGTAATAACCAGAGTCTGGATACGCAATGAAACTGATCGGAGCCTGAACGATCAACGTAATAACCGGAGTCTGGATACGCAACCAAACTGACCGGAGCCTGAACGCTCAACGTAATAACCGGAGTCTGGATACCTAACGAAATTGACCGAAACCTGAACGCTCAACGTACTAACCGAAGTCTGGATACCAAACAAAACTGACCGGAGCCTGAACGATCAACGTAATAACCGGAGTCTGGATACCCAACGAAACTGACCGGAGCCTGAACGCTAAACGTAATAACCGGATTCTGGATACCCAACGAAACTGATCGGAGCCTAAACGCTCAATGTAATAACAGGAGTCTGGATACCCAACAAAATTGACCGGAGCCTGAACGCTCAACGTAATAACCAGAATCTGGATACTCAACGAAACTAACCGGAGCCTTAACGCTCAACGTAATTACCGAAGTCTGGATACTCAACGAATCTGACTGTAGCCTGAACAATCAACGTAATAACTGGAGGCTGGATACAAAACAAAACTGAACGGAGCCTGAACGCTCAACGTAATAACCGGAGTCTGGTTACCCAATGAAACTGACCGGAGCCTGAACGCTCAACGTAATAACCGGAATCTCGATACCCAACGAAACTAACCGGAGCCTGAACGCTCAACGTAATAACCGGAGTCTTGATACTCAACGAAACTGACTGGGGCCTTAACGCTCAACGTAATAACCGGAGTCTGGATACCCAACGAAACTGACCGGAGCCTGAACGCTCAACGTAATAACCGGAGTCTGGAGACCCAATGAAACTGACCGGAGCCTGAACGCTCAACGTAATAACCGGAGTCTGGATACCCAACAAAACTGACCGGAGCCTAAACGCTCAACGTAATAACCGGAGTCTGGATACCCAACGAAACTGACCGGAGCCTGAACGCTCAACGTAATAACCGAAGTCTGGATACCAAACAAAACTTACCGGAGCCTGAACGCTCAACGTAATAACCGGAGTCTGGAGACCCAATGTAACTGACTGGAGCCTGAACGCTCAACGTAATAACCGGAGTCTGGATAACCAACGAACCTGACCGGAGCCTGAACGCTCAACGTAATAACCGGAGTCTGGATACCCTACAAAACTGACCTGAGCCTGAACGCTCAATGGAAAAACAGGAGTCTAGATACCCAACAAATCTGACCGGAGCCAGAACGCTCAACGTAATAACCGGAGTCTGGATACCCAACAAAACTGAACGGAGCCTGAACGCTCAACGTAATAACCGGAGTCTGGATACTCAACGAAACTGACCGGAGCCGGAACGCTCAACTTCATAACTGGAATCTGGATGCTCAACGAAACTGACCGGAGCCTGAACGCTTAACGTAATAACCGGAGTCTAGATACCCAACAAAACTGACCGGAGCCTGAACGCCTAATGTAATAACCAGAGTCTGGATACGCAACGAAACTGACCGTAGTCTAAACGATCGACGTAATAACTGGAGTCTGGATACCCAACGAAACTGACCGGAGCCTGAACGCACAACGTAATAACCGGAGTCTGGATACCCAACGAAACTGATCGGAGCCTAAACGCTCAACGTAATAACAGGAGTCTGGATACCCAACAAAATTGACCGGAGCCTGAAAGCTCAACGTAATAACCGAAATCTGGATACTCAACGAAACTAACCGGAGCCTGAACGCTCAACGTAATAACCGGAGTCTGGATACAAAACGAAACTGACCGGAGCCTGAACGCTCAACGTAATAACCGGAGTCTGGATACCCAATGAAACTGACCGGAGCCTGAACGCTCAACGTAATATCCGGAGTCTAGATACTCAACGAAACTGACTGGAGCCTGAACAATCAACATAATAACTAGACTCTGGATACAAAACGAAACTGACCGGAGCCTGAACGCTCAACGTAATAACCAGAGTCTGGATACCCAATGAAACTGACCGGAGCCTGAACGCTCAACGTAATAACCAGAATCTCGATACCCAACGAAACTAACCGAAGCCTGAATGCTCAACGTAATAACCGGAGTCTTGATACTCAACGAAACTGACCGGAGCCTTAACGCTCAACGTAATAACCGGAGTCTGGATACCCAATGAAACTGACCGGAGCCTGAACGCTCAACGTAATAACCGGAGTCTGGATACCCAACGAAACTGACCGGAGCCTGAACGCTCAACGTAATAACCGGAGTCTGGATACCCAACGAAACTGACCGGAGCCTGCTCGCTCAACGTAATAACCGGAGTCTGGATACCCAACAAAACTGACCGGAGCCTGAACGTTCAACGTAAAAACCGGAGTCTGGATACCCAACAAAACTGACCGGAGCCTGAACGCTCAACGTGATAACCGGAGTCTGGATACCCAACGAAACTGACCGGAGCCTGAACGCTCAACGTAATAACCGAAGTCTGGATACCAAACAAAACTGACCGGAGCCTGAACGCTCAACATAATAACCGGAGTCTGGAGACCCAATGTAACTGACCGGAGCTTGAACGCTCAACGTAATAACCGGAGTCTGGATACCCAACGAACCTGACCGGAGCCTGAACGCTCAACGTAATAACCGGAGTCTGGATACCCAACAAAACTGACCTGAGTCTGAATGCTCAATGGAAAAACAGGAGTCTGGATAACCAACGAATCTGACCGGAGCCTGAACGCTCAACGTAATAACCGGAGTCTGGATACCCAACAAAACTGAACGGAGCCTAAACGCTCAACGTAATAACCGGAGTCTGGATACTCAACGAAACTGATCGGAGCCGGAACGCTCAACTTCATAACTGGAGTCTGGATGCTCAACGAAACTGACCGGAGCCTGAACGCTTAACGTAATAACCTGAGTCTAGATACCCAACAAAACTGACAGGAGCCTGAACGCCTAATGTAATAACAAGAGTCTGGATACGCAACGAAACTGACCGGAGTCTAAACGATCAACGTAATAACCGGAGTCTGGATACCCAACGAAACTGACCGGAGCCTGAACGCACAACGTAATAACTGGAGTCTGGATACCCAACGAAACTGATCGGAGCCTAAACGCTCAACGTAATAACAGGAGTCTGGATACCCAACAAAATTGACCGGAGCCTGAACGCTCAACGTAATAACCGAAATCTGGATACTCATCGAAACTAACCGGAGCCTGAACGCTCAACGTAATAACCAGAGTCTGGATACAAAACGAAACTGACCGGAGCCTGAACGCTCAACGTAATAACCGGAGTCTGGATACCCAATGAAACTGACCGGAGCCTGAACGCTCAACGTAATAACCGGAGTCTGGATACTCAACGAAACTGACTGGAGCCTGAACAATCAACATAATAACTAGAGTCTGGATACAAACGAAACTGACTGGAGCTTGAACGCTCAACGTAATAACCAGAGTCTGGATACCCAATGAAACTGACCGGAGCCTGAACGCTCAACGTAATAACCAGAATCTCGATACCCAACGAAACTAACCGGAGCCTGAATGCTCAATGTAATAACCGGAGTCTTGATACTCAACGAAACTGACCGGAGCCTTAACGCTCAACGTAATAATCGGAGTCTGGATACCCAACGAAACTGACCAGAGCCTGAACCCTCAACGTAATAACCGGAGTCTGGATACCCAACGAAACTGACCGGAGCCTGCTCGCTCAACGTAATAACTAGAGTCTGGATACCCAACAAAACTGACCGGAGCCTGAACGCTCAACGTAATAACCGGAGTCTGGATACCCAACGAAACTGACCGGAGCCTAATCGCTCAACGTAATAACCGAAGTCTGGATAACAAACAAAACTGACCGGAGCCTGAAATCTCAACGTAATAACCGGAGTCTGGAGACCCAATGAAACTGACCGGAGCCTGAATGCTAAACGTAATAACCGGAGTCTGGATATCCAACGAACCTGACCAGAGCCTGAACGCTCAATGTCATAACCGGAGTCTGGATACCCAACAAAACTGACCTGAGCCTGAACGCTCAATGGAAAAACAGGAGTCTGGATACCCAACGAATCTGACCGGAGCCTGAACGCTCAACGTAATAACCGGAGTCTGGATACCCAACAAAACTGAACGGAGCCTGAACGCTCAACGTAATAACCGGAGTCTGGATACTCAAAGAAACTGACCGGAGCCGGAACGTTCAACGTCATAACTGGAGTCTGGATGCTCAACGAAACTGACCGGAGCCTGAACGCTTAACGTAATAACCGGAGTCTAGATACCCAACAAAACTGACCGGAGCCTTAACGCCTAATGTAATAACCAGAGTCTGGATACGCAACGAAACTGACCGGAACCTGAACGATCATGTAATAAACGGAGTCTGGATACGCAACGAAACTGACCGGAGCCTGAACGCTCAACATAATAACCGGAGTCTGGATACCCAACGAAACTGATCGGAGCCTAAACGCTCAACGTAATAACAGGAGTCTGGATACCCAACAAAATTGACCGGAGCCTGAACGCTCAACGTAATAACCGGAATCTGGATACTCAACGAAACTAACCGGAGCCTGAACGCTCAACATAATAACCGGAGTCTGGATACAAAACGAAACTGACCGGAGCCTGAACGCTCAACGTAATAACCGGAGTCTGGATACCCAATGAAATTGATCGGAGCCTGAACGCTCAACGTAATAACCGGAATCTGGATACCTAACGAAACTAACCGGAGCCTGAACGCTCAACGTAATAACCGGAGTCTTGATACTCAACGAAACTGACCGGAGCCGGAACGCTCAACGTAATAACTGGAGTCTGGATGCTCAACGAAAATGACCGGAGCCTGAACGCTCAACATAATAACCGGAGTCTTTATACCCAACGAAACTGTCCAGAGCCTGAACGCCTAACGTAATAACCAGAATCAGGATATGCAATGAAACTGACCGGAGCCTGAACGATCAACGTAATAACCGGAGTCTGGATACCCAACGAAACTGACCGGAGCCTGAACGCTCAACGTAATAACCGGATTCTGGATACTCAACAAAATTGACCGGAACCTGAACGCTCAACGTAATAACCGGAATCTGGACACTCAACGAAACTAACCGGAGCCTGAACGCACAACGTAATAACCAGAGTCTGGATACTCAACGAAACTGACTGGAGCCTGAACGATCAATGTAATAACTGGAGTCTGGATACGCAGTGAAACTGACCGGAGCCAGAACAATCAACGTAATATTCGGAGTCTGGATACCCAACGAAGCTGACTGGAGCCTGAACGCTCAATGTAATAACCGGAGTATGGTTACCCAATGAAACTGACCGGAACCTGATCGCTTAACGTAATAACCGGAGTCTAGATACCCAACGAAACTGACCGGAGCCTGAACGCTTAACGTAATAACCAGAGTCAGGATACGCAACGAAACTGACCGGAGCCTGAACGATCAACGTAATAACCGGAGTCTGGATACCCAACAAAACTGACCCGAGCCTGAACGCTCAACTTAATAACCGGAGTCTGGATACCCAACGAAACTGATCGGAGCCTAAAGCTCAACGTAATAACAGGAGTCTGGATCCCTAACAAAATTGAGCGGAGCCTGAACGCTCAACGTAATAACCGGAATCTGGATACTCAACGTAATAACCGGAGTCTTGATACTCAACGAAACTGACCGGAGCCGGAACGCTCAACGTAATAACTGGAGTCTGGATGCTCAACGAAAATGACTGGAGCCTGAACGCTCAACATAATAACCGGAGTCTTTATACCCAACGAAACTGACCGGAGCCTGAACGCGTAACGTTATAACCAGAGTCAGGATATGCAACGAAACTGACCAGAGCCTGAACGATCAACATAATAACCGGAGTCTGGATACCCAACGAAACTGACCGGAGCCTGAACGCTCAACGTAATAACCTGAGTCTGGATACCTAACAAAATTGACCGGAACCTGAACGCTCAATGTAATAACCGGAATCTAGAAACTCAACGAAACTAACCGGAGCCTGAATGCTCAACATAATAACTAGAGTTTGGATACTCAACGAAACTGACTGGAGCCTGAACGATCAACGTAATATCCGGAGTCTGGATACGAAACGAAACTGACCGGAGCCTGAACGATCAACGTAGTATTCGGAGTCTGGATACCCAACGAAGCTGACTGGAGCCTGAACGCTCAACGTAATAACCGGAGTCTGGTTAACCAATGAAACTGACCGGAACTTGAACGCTTAACGTAATAACCGGAGTCTAGATACCTAACGAAACTGACCGGAGCCTGAACGCCTAACGTAATAACCAGAGTCAGGATACGCAACGAAACTGACCGGAGCCTGACCAATCAACGTAATAACCGGAGTCTGCATACCCAACGAAACTGATCGGAGCCTGAACGCTCAACGTAATAACCGGAGTCTGGATACCCAACGAAACTGATCGGAGCCTAAACGCTCAACGTAATAACAGGAGTCTGGATACCCAACAAAATTGACCGGAGCCTGAACGCTCAACGTAATAACCAGAATCTATATACTCAACGAAACTAACCGGAGCCTGAACGCTCAACGTAATAACCGGAATCTGGATACAAAACGAAACTGACCGGAGCCTGAACGCTCAACGTAATAACCGGAGTCTGGATACCCAATGAAACTGACCGGAGCCTGAATGCTCAACGTAATAATCGGAATCTGGATACCTAACGAAACTAACCGGAGCCTGAACGCTCAACGTAATAACCGGAGTCTTGATACTCAACGAAACTGACCGGAGCCGGAACGCTCAACGTAATAACTGGAGTCTGGATGCTCAACAAAAATGACCGGAGCCCGAACGCTCAACATAATAACCGGAGTCTTTATACCCAACGAAACTGACCGGAGCCTGAACGCCTAACGTAATAACCAGAGTCAGGATATGCAACGAAACTGACCGGAGCCTGAACGATCAACATAATAACCGGAGTCTGGATACCCAACGAAATTGACCGGAGCCTGAACGCTCAACGTAATAACCGGAGTCTGGATACCCAACAAAATTGAACGGAATCTGAACGCTCAACAAAATAACCGGAATCTGGATACTCAACGAAACTAACCGGAGCCTGAACGCTCAACGTAATAACCAGAGTCTGGATACTCAACGAAACTGACTAGAGCCTGAACGATCAACGTAATAACCGGAGTCTGGATACGCAACGAAACTGATCGGAGCCTGAACGATCAACGTAATATTCGGAGTCTGGATACCCAACGAAGCTGACTGGAGCCTGAACGCTCAACGTAATAACCGGAGTCTGGTTAACCAATGAAACTGACCGGAACCTGAACGCTTAACGTAATAACCGGAGTCTAGATACCTAACGAAACTGACCGGAGCCTGAACGCCTAACGTAATAACCAGAGTCAGGATACGCAACGAAACTGACCGGAGCCAGAACAATCAACGTAATATTCGGAGTCTGGATACCCAACGAAGCTGACTGGAGCCTGAACGCTCAATGTAATAACCGGAGTATGGTTACCCAATGAAACTGACCGGAACCTGATCGCTTAACATAATAACCGGAGTCTAGATACCCAACGAAACTGACCGGAGCCTGAACGCTTAACGTAATAACCAGAGTCAGGATACGCAACGAAACTGACCGGAGCCTGAACGATCAACGTAATAACCGGAGTCTGGATACCCAACAAAACTGACCCGAGCCTGAACGCTCAACTTAATAACCGGAGTCTGGATACCCAACGAAACTGATCGGAGCCTAAAGCTCAACGTAATAACAGGAGTCTGGATCCCTAACAAAATTGAGCGGAGCCTGAACGCTCAACGTAATAACCGGAATCTGGATACTCAACGTAATAACCGGAGTCTTGATACTCAACGAAACTGACCGGAGCCGGAACGCTCAACGTAATAACTGGAGTCTGGATGCTCAACGAAAATGACTGGAGCCTGAACGCTCAACATAATAACCGGAGTCTTTATACCCAACGAAACTGACCGGAGCCTGAACGCGTAACGTTATAACCAGAGTCAGGATATGCAACGAAACTGACCAGAGCCTGAACGATCAACGTAATAACCGGAGTCTGGATACCCAACGAAACTGACCGGAGCCTGAACGCTCAACGTAATAACCGGAGTCTGGATACCTAACAAAATTGACCGGAACCTGAACGCTCAATGTAATAACCGGAATCTGGAAACTCAACGAAACTAACCGGAGCCTGAATGCTCAACATAATAACTAGAGTCTGGATACTCAACGAAACTGACTGGAGCCTGAACGATCAACGTAATATCCGGAGTCTGGATACAAAACGAAACTGACCGGAGCCTGAACGATCAACGTAGTATTCGGAGTCTGGATACCCAACGAAGCTGACTGGAGCCTGAACGCTCAACGTAATAACCGGAGTCTGGTTAACCAATGAAACGGACCAGAACCTGAACGCTTAACGTAATAACCGGAGTCTAGATACCTAACGAAACTGACCGGAGCCTGAACGCCTAACGTAATAACCAGAGTCAGGATACGCAACGAAACTGACCGGAGCCTGAACAATCAACGTAATAACCGGAGTCTGCATACCCAACGAAACTGATCGGAGCCTGAACGCTCAACGTAATAACCGGAGTCTGGATACCCAACGAAACTGATCGGAGCCTAAACGCTCAACGTAATAACAGGAGTCTGGATACCCAACAAAATTGACCGGAGCCTGAACGCTCAACGTAATAACCAGAATCTATATACTCAACGAAACTAACCGGAGTCTGAACGCTCAACGTAATAACCGGAATCTGGATACAAAACGAAACTGACCGGAGCCTGAACGCTCAACATAATAACCGGAGTCTGGATACCCAATGAAACTGACCGGAGCCTGAATGCTCAACGTAATAATCGGAATCTGGATACCTAACGAAACTAACCGGAGCCTGAACGCTCAACGTAATAACCGGAGTCTTGATACTCAACGAAACTGACCGGAGCCGGAACGCTCAACGTAATAACTGGAGTCTGGATGCTCAACGAAAATGACCGGAGCCCGAACGCTCAACATAATAACCGGAGTCTATATACCCAACGAAACTGACCGGAGCCTGAACGCCTAACGTAATAACCAGAGTCAGGATATGCAACGAAACTGACCGGAGCCTGAACGATCAACGTAATAACCGGAGTCTGGATACCCAACGAAACTGACCGGAGCCTGAACGCTCAACGTAATAACCGGAGTCTGGATACCCAACAAAATTGAACGGAATCTGAACGCTCAACGAAATAACCGGAATCTGGATACTCAACGAAACTAACCGGAGCCTGAACGCTCAACGTAATAACCAGAGTCTGGATACTCAACGAAACTGACTGGAGCCTGAACGATCAACGTAATAACCGGAGTCTGGATACGCAACGAAACTGATCGGAGCCTGAACGATCAACGTAATATTCGGAGTCTGGATACCCAACGAAGCTGACTGGAGCCTGAACGCTCAACGTAATAACCGGAGTCTGGTTAACCAATGAAACTGACCGGAACCTGAACGCTTAACGTAATAACCGGAGTCTAGATACCTAACGAAACTCACCGGAGCCTGAACGCCTAACGTAATAACCAGAGTCAGGATACGCAACGAAACTGACCGGAGCCTGAACAATCAACGTAATAACCGGAGTCTGCATACCCAACGAAACTGATCGGAGCCTGAACGCTCAACGTAATAACCGGAGTCTGGATACCCAACGAAACTGATCGGAGCCTAAACGCTCAACGTAATAACAGGAGTCTGGATACCCAACAAAATTGACCGGAGCCTGAACGCTCAACGTAATAACCAGAATCTATATACTCAACGAAACTAACCGGAGCCTGAACGCTCAACGTAATAACCGGAATCTGGATACAAAACGAAACTGACCGGAGCCTGAACGCTCAACGTAATAACCGGAGTCTGGATACCCAATGAAACTGACCGGAGCCTGAATGCTCAACGTAATAATCGGAATCTGGATACCTAACGAAACTAACCGGAGCCTGAACGCTCAACGTAATAACCGGAGTCTTGATACTCAACGAAACTGACCGGAGCCGGAACGCTCAACGTAATAACTGGAGTCTGGATGCTCAACGAAAATGACCGGAGCCCGAACGCTCAACATAATAACCGGAGTCTTTATACCCAACGAAACTGACCGGAGCCTGAACGCCTAACGTAATAACCAGAGTCAGGATATGCAACGAAACTGACCGGAGCCTGAACGATCAACGTAATAACCGGAGTCTGGATACCCAACGAAACTGACCGGAGCCTAAACGCTCAACGTAATAACCGGAGTCTGGATACCCAACAAAATTGAACGGAATCTGAACGCTCAACGAAATAACCGGAATCTGGATACTCAACGAAACTAACCGGAGCCTAAACGCTCAACGTAATAACCAGAGTCTGGATACTCAACGAAACTGACTGGAGCCTGAACGATCAACGTAATAACCGGAGTCTGGATACGCAACGAAACTGATCGGAGCCTGAACGATCAACGTAATATTCGGAGTCTGGACACCCAACGAAGCTGACTGGAGCCTGAACGCTCAACGTAATAACCGGAGTCTGGTTAACCAATGAAACTGACCGGAACCTGAACGCTTAACGTAATAACCGGAGCCTAGATACCCAACAAAACTGACTGGAGCCTGAACACCTAACGTCATAACCAGAGTCAGGATACGCAACGAAACTGACCGGAGCCTGAACGATCAACGTAATAACCGGAGTCTGGATACCCAACGAAACTGACCGGAGCCTGAACGCTCAACGTAATAACCGGAGTCTGGATACCCAACGAAACTGATCGGAGCCTAAACGCTCAACGTAATAACAGGAGTCTGGATACCCAACAAAATTGACCGGAGCCTAAACGCTCAACGTAATAACCGGAATCTGGATACTCAACAAAACTTACCGGAGCCTGAACGCTCAACGTAATAACCGGAGTCTGGATACAAAACGAAACTGACCGGAGCCTGAACGCTCAACATAATAACCGGAGTCTGGATACCCAATGAAATTGACCGGAGCCTGAACGCTCAACGTAATAACCGGAGTCTGGATACCTAACGAAACTAACCGGAGCCTGAACGCTCAACGTAATAACCGGAGTCTTGATACTCAACGAAACTGACCGGAGCCGGAACGCTCAACGTAATAACTGGAGTCTGGAAGCTCAACGAAAATGACCGGAGCCTGAACGCTCAACATAATAACCGGAGTCTTTATACCCAACGAAACTGTCCGGAGCCTGAACGCCTAACGTAATAACCAGAGTCAGGATATGCAACGAAACTGACCGGAGCCTGAACGATCAACGTAATAACCGGAGTCTGGATACCCAACGAAACTGACCGAAGCCTGAACGCTCAACGTAATAACCGGAGTCTGGATACTCAACAAAATTGACCGGAACCAGAACGCTCAACGTAATAACCGGAATCTGGACACTCAACGAAACTAACCGGAGCCTGAATGCTCAACGTAATAACCGGAGTCTGGATACGCAGTGAAACTGACCGGAGCCAGAACGATCAACATAATATTCGGAGTCTGGATACCCAACGAAGCTGACTGGAGCCTGAACGCTCAATGTAATAACCGGATTCTGGTTACCCAATGAAACTGACCGGAACCTGAACGCTTAACGTAATAACCGGAGTCTAGATACCCAACGAAACTGACCGGAGCCTGAACGCTTAACGTAATAACCAGAGTCAGGATACGCAACGAAACTGACTGGAGCCTGAACGATCAACGTAATAACCGGAGTCTGGATACCCAACGAAACTGACCGGAGCCTGAACGCTCAACTTAATAACCGGAGTCTGGATACCCAACGAAACTGATCGGAGCCTAAACGCTCAACGTAATAACAGGAGTCTGGATCCCCAACAAAATTGAGCGGAGCCTGAACGCTCAACGTAATAACCGGAATCTGGATACTCAACGTAATAACCGGAGTCTTGATACTCAACGAAACTGACCGGAGCCGGAACGCTCAACGTAATAACTAGAGTCTGGATGCTCAACAAAAATGACCGGAGCCTGAACGCTCAACATAATAACCGGAGTCTTTATACCCAATGAAACTGACCGGAGCCTGAACGCGTAACGTTATAACCAGAGTCAGGATATGCAACGAAACTGACTAGAGCCTGAACGATCAACGTAATAACCGGAGTCTGGATACCCAACGAAACTGACCGGAGCCTGAACGCTCAACGTAATAACCGGAGTCTGGATACCTAACAAAATTGACCGGAACCTGAACGCTCAACGTAATAACCGGAATCTGGAAACTCAACGAAACTAACCGGAGCCTGAATGCTCAACTTAATAACTAGAGTCTGGATACTCAAAGAAACTGACTGGAGTCTGACTGATCAACGTAATAACCGGAGTCTGGATACACAACGAAATTGACCGGAGCCTGAACGATCAACGTGATATTCGGAGTCTGGATACCCAACGAAGCTGACTGGAGCCTGAACGCTCAACGTAATAACCGGAGTCTGGTTAACCAATGAAACTGACCGGAACCTGAACGCTTAACGTAATAACCGAAGTCTGGATACACAACGAAATTGACTGGAGCCTGAACGCCTAACGTCATAACCAGAGTCAGGATACGCAACGAAACTGACCGGAGCCTGAACGATCAACGTAATAACCGGAGTCTGGATACCCAACGAAACTGACCGGAGCCTGAACGCTCAACGTAATAACCGGAGTCTGGATAGCCAACGAAACTGATCGGAGCCTAAACGCTCAACGTAATAACAGGAGTCTGGATACCCAACAAAATTGACCGAAGCCTGAACGCTCAACGTAATAACCAGAATCTATATCCTCAACGAAACTAACCGGAGCCTGAACGCTCAACGTAATAACCGGAATCTGGATACAAAACGAAACTGACCGGAGCCTGAACGCTAAACGTAATAACCGGAGTCTGGATACCCAATGAAACTGACCGGAGCCTGAATGCTCAACGTAATAATCGGAATCTGGATACGTAACGAAACTAACCGGAGCCTGAATGGTCAACGTAATAACCGGAGTCTTGATACTCAACGAAAC
>CAWUDS030000649.1:0-25974 GCA_963859935.3 Lathyrus sativus
GGAGCCTGAACACTCAACGTAATAACCGGAGTCTGGATACCCAACAAAACTGACCGGAGCCTGAATGCTCAACGTAATAACCGGAGTCTGGATACCCAACAAAACTGACCGTAGCCTAAACGTTCAACGTAAAAACCGGAGTCTGGATACCCAACAAAACTGACCGGAGCCTGAACGCTCAACGTAATAACCGGAGTCTGGATACCCAACGAAACTGACCGGAGCCTGAACGCTCAACGTAATAACCGAAGTCTAGATACCAAACAAAACTTACCGGAGCCTGAACGCTCAATGTAATAACCGGAGTCTGGAGACCCAATGAAACTGACCGGAGCCTGAACGCTCAATGTAATAACCGGAGTCTGGATACCCAACGAAACTGACCGGAGCCTGATCGCTCAACGTAATAACCGGAGTCTGGATACCCAACAAAACTGACCGGAGCCTGAATGTTCAACGTAATAACCGGAGTCTGGATACTCAACGAAACTGACCGGAGCCGGAACGCTCAACTTTATAACTGGAGTCTGGATGCTCAACGAAACTGACCGGAGCCTGAACGCTTAACGTAATAACCGGAGTCTAGATACCCAACAAAACTGACCGGAGCCTGAACGCCTAATGTAATAACCACAGTCTGGATACACAACGAAACTGGCCTGAGCCTAAACGATCAAATTAATAACCGGAGTCTGGATACCCAACGAAACTGACCGGAGCGTGAACGCACAACGTAATAATAGGAGTCTGGATACCCAACGAAACTGACCGGAGCCTGAACGCTCAACGTAATAACCGAAGTCTAGATACCAAACAAAACTTACCGGAGCCTGAACGCTCAATGTAATAACCGGAGTCTGGAGACCCAATGAAACTGACCGGAGCCTGAACGCTCAATGTAATAACCGGAGTCTGGATACCCAACGAACCTGACCAGAGCCTGAACGCTCAACGTAATAACCGGAGTCTGGATACCCAACAAAACTGACCTGAGCCTGAATGTTCAACGTAATAACCGGAGTCTGGATACTCAACGAAACTGACCGGAGCCGGAACGCTCAACTTTATAACTGGAGTCTGGATGCTCAACGAAACTGACCGGAGCCTGAACGCTTAACGTAATAACCGGAGTCTAGATACCCAACAAAACTGACCGGAGCCTGAACGCCTAATGTAATAACCACAGTCTGGATACACAACGAAACTGGCCTGAGCCTAAACGATCAAATTAATAACCGGAGTCTGGATACCCAACGAAACTGACCGGAGCGTGAACGCACAACGTAATAATAGGAGTCTGGATACCCAACAAAACTGACCGGAGCCTGAACGCTCAACGTAATAACCGGAGTCTGGATACCCAATGAAACTGATCGGAGCCTAAACGCTCAACGTAATAATAGGAGTCTGGATACCCAACAAAATTGACCGGAGCCTGAACGCTCAACGTAATAACCGGAATCTGGATACTCAACGAAACTAACCGGAACCTGAACGCTCAACGTAATAACCGGAGTCTGGATACAAAACGAAAATGACCGGAGCCTGAACGCGCAACGTAATAACCGGAGTCTGGATACCCAACGAAACTGACCGGAGCCTGAACGCACAACGTAATAACAGGAGTCTGGATACTCAACGAAACTAACCGGAGCCTGAACGCTCAACGTAATAACCGTAGTCTGGATACCCAATGAAACTGATCGGAGCCTAAACGCTCAACGTAATAACAGGAGTCTGGATACCCAACAAAATTGACCGGAGCCTGAACGCTGAACGTAATAACCGGAATCTGGATACCCAATGAAACTGACCGGAGCCTGAACGCTCAACGTAATAACCGGAGTCTGGATACAAAACGAAACTGACCGGAGCCTGAACGCTCAACCTAATAACCGGAGTCTGGATACCCAATGAAACTGACCGGAGCCTGAACGCTCAACGTAATAACCGGAATCTGGATACTCAACGAAACTAACCGGAGCCTGAACGCTCAACGTAATAACCAGAGTCTGGATACTCAACGAAACTGACTGGAGCCTGAACAATCAACGTAATAACTGGAGTCTGGATACAAAATGAAGCTGACCGGAGCCTGAACGCTGAACGTAATAACCGGAGTCTGGATACCCAATGAAACTGACCGGAGCCTGAACGCTCAACGTAATAACCGGAATTTCGATACCCAACGAAACTAACCGGAGCCTGAACGCTCAACGTAATAACCGGAGTCTGGATACCCAAAGAAACTGACCGGAGCCTGCTCGCTCAACGTAATAACCGGAGTCTGGATACCCAACAAAACTGACCGGAGCCTGAACGCTCAACGTAATAACCGGAGTCTGGATACCCAACGAAACTGACCGGAGCCTGCTCGCTCAACGTAAAAACCGGAGTCAGGATACCCAACAAAACTGACTGGAGCCTGAACGCTCAACGTAATAACTGGAGTCTGGATACCCAACGAAACTGACCGGAGCCTGAACGCTCAATGTAATAACCGAAGTCTGGATACCAAACAAAACTGACCGGAGCCTGAGCGCTCAACGTAATAACCGGAGTCTGGAGACCCAATGAAACTGACCGGAGCCTGAATGCTCAACGTAATAACCGGAGTCTGGATACCCAACGAACCTGACCGGAGCCTGCTTGCTCAACGTAATAACCGGAGTCTGGATACCCAACAAAACTGACCGGAGCCTGAACGCTCAACGTAATAACCAGAGTCTGGATACCCAACAAAACTGATCGGAGCCTGAACTATCAATGTAAAAACCGGAGTCTGGATACCCAACAAAACTCACCGGAGCCTGAACGCTCAACGTAATAACCGGAGTCTGGATACCCAACGAAAGTGACCGGAGCCTGCTCGCTCAACGTAATAACCGGAGTCTGGATACCCAACAAAACTGACTGGAGCCTGAACGCTCAACGTAATAACCGGAGTCTGGATACCCAACAAAACTGACCGGAGCCTGAACTTTCAACGTAAAAACCGAAGTCTGGATACCCAACAAAATTGACCGGAGCCTGAACGCTGAACGTAATAACCGGAGTCTGGATACCCAATGAAACTGACCGGAGCCTGAACGCTCAACGTAATAACCGGAATCTCGATACCAAACAAAACTGACCGGAGCCTGAGTGCTCAACGTAATAACCGGAGTCTGAAGACCTAACGAAACTGACCGGAGCCTGAACGCTCAACGTAATAACCGGAGTCTGGATACCCAACGAACCTGACCAGAGCCTGAACGCTCAATGTAATAACCGGAGTCTGGATACCCAACAAAACTGACCTGAGCCTGAATGCTCAACGTAATAACCGGAGTCTGGATACTCAGCGAAACTGACCGGAGCCGGAACGCTCAACTTTATAACTGGTGTCTGGATGCTCAACGAAACTGACCGGAGCCTGAACGCTTAACGTAATAACTAGAGTCTAGATACCCAACAAAACTTACCGGAGCCTGAACGCCTAATGTAATAACTAGAGTTTGGATACACAACAAAACTGACCGGAGCCTAAACGATTAAATTAATAACCGGAGTCTGGATACCCAACGAAACTGACCGGAGCCTGAACGCACAACGTAATAACAGGAGTCTGGATACCCAACAAAACTGACCGGAGCCTGAACGCTCAACGTAATAACCGGAGTCTGGATACCCAATGAAACTGATCGGAGCCTAAACGCTCAACGTAATAACAGGAGTCTGGATACCCAACAAAATTGACCAGAGCCTGAACGCTCAACGTAATAACCGGAATCTGGATACTCAACGAAACTAACCGGAGCCTGAACGCTCAACGTAATAACCGGAGTCTGGATACAAAACGAAACTGACCGGAGCCTGAACGCTCAACGTAATAACCGGAGTCTGGATACCCAATGAAACTGACCGGAGCCTGAACACTCAACGTAATAACCGGAATCTGGATACTCAACGAAACTAACCGGAGCCTGAACGTTCAACGTAATAACCAGAGTCTGGATACTCAACGAAACTGACTGGAGCCTGAACAATCAACGTAATAACTGGATCTGGATACAAAATGAAGCTGACCGGAGCCTGAACGCTGAACGTAATAACCGGAGTCTGGATACCCAATGAAACTGACCGGAGCCTGAACGCTCAACGTAATAACCGGAATCTCGATACCCAACGAAACTAACCGGAGCCTGAACGCTCAACGTAATAACCGGAGTCTTGATACTCAATGAAACTGACCGGAGCCTGAACGCTCAACATAATAACCGGAGTCTGGATACCCAACGAAAGTGACCGGAGCCTGCTCGCTCAACGTAATAACCAGAGTCTGCATACCCAACGAAACTGACCGGAGCCTGAACACTCAACGTAATAACCGGAGTCTGGATACCCAACGAAACTGACCGGAGCCTGCTTGCTCAAAGTAATAACTGGAGCCTGGATACCCAACAAAACTGACCGGAGCCTGAACGCTCAACGTAATAACTGGAGTCTGGATACCCAACGATACTGACCGGAGCCTGATCGCTCAACGTAATAACCGAAGTCTGGATACCAAACAAAACTGACCGGAGCCTGAACGCTCAACGTAATAACCGGAGTCTGGAGACCCAATGAAACTGACCGGAGCCTGAACGCTCAACGTAATAACCGGAGTCTGGATACCCAACGAACCTGACCGGAGCCTGAACGCTCAACGTAATGACCGGAGTCTGGATACCCAACAAAACTGACCTGAGCCTGAACGCTCAACGTAATAACCGGAGTCTGGATACTCAACGAAATTGACCGGAGCCGGAACGCTCAACTTTATAACTGGAGTCTGGATGCTCAATGAAACTGACCGGAGCCTGAACGCTTAACGTAATAACCGGAGTCTAGATACCCAACAAAACTGACCGGAGCCTGAACGCCTAATGTAATAACCAGAGTCTGGATACACAACGAAACTGACCGGAGCCTGAACGCCTAATGTAATAACCAGAGTCTGGATACGCAACGAAACTGACCGGAGCCTGAACGCTCAACATAATAACCGAAGTCTGGATACCAAACAAAACTGACCGGAGCCTGAACGATCAACGTAATAACCGAAGTCTGGATACCCAACGAAACTGACCGGAGCCTGAACGCTAAACGTAATAACCGGATTCTGGATACCCAACAAAACTGATCGGAGCCTAAACGCTCAACGTAATAACCGGAGTCTGGATACCCAACAAAACTGACCTGAGCCTGAACGCTCAACGTAATAACCGGAGTCTGGATACTCAACGAAACTGACCGGAGCCGAAACTCTCAACTTTATAACTGGAGTCTGGATGCTCAACGAAACTGACCGGAGCCTAAACGCTTAACGTAATAACCGGAGTCTAGATACCCAACAAAACTGACCGGAGCCTGAACGCCTAATGTAATAACCAGAGTCTGGATACACAACGAAACTGACCGGAGCCTAAACGATCAAATTAATAACCAGAGTCTGGATACCCAACGAAACTGACCGGAGCCTGAACGCACAACGTAATAACAGGAGTCTGGATACCCAACAAAACTGACCGGAGCCTGAACGCTCAACGTAATAACCGGAGTCTGGATACCCAATGAAACTGATCGGAGCCTAAACGCTCAACGTAATAACAGGAGTCTGGATACCCAACAAAATTGACCGGAGCCTGAACGCTCAACGTAATAACCGGAATCTGGATACTCAACGAAACTAACCGGAGCCTGAACGCTCAACGTAATAACCGGAGTCTGGATACAAAACGAAACTGACCGGAGCCTGAACGCTCAACGTAATAACCGGAGTCTGGATACCCAATGAAACTGACCGGAGCCTGAACGCTCAACGTAATAACCGGAATCTGGATACTCAACGAAACTAACCGGAGCCTGAACGCTCAACGTAATAACCAGAGCCTGGATACAAAATGAAACTGACCGGAGCCTGAACGTTGAACGTAATAACCGGAGTCTGGATACCCAATGAAACTGACCGGAGCCTGAACGCTCAATGTAATAACCGGAATCTCGATACCCAACGAAACTAACCGGAGCCTGAACGCTCAACGTAATAACCGGAGTCTTGATACTCAACGAAACTGACCGGAGCCTGAACGCTCAATGTAATAACCGGAATCTGGATTCCAAACGAAACTGACCAGAGCCTGAACGCTCAACGTAATAACCGGAGTCTGGATACCCAACGAAACTGACCGGAGCCTGAACGCTCAACGTAATAACCGGAGTCTGGATACCCAACGAAACTGACCGGAGCCTGCTCGCTCAACGTAATAACTGGAGCCTGGATACCCAACAAAACTGACCGGAGCCTGAACGCTCAACGTAATAACTGGAGTCTGGATACCCAACGAAACTGACCGGAGCCTGATCGCTCAACGTAATAACCGAAGTCTGGATACCAAACAAAACTGACCGGAGCCTAAACGCTCAACGTAATAACCGGAGTCTGGAGACCCAATGAAACTGACCGGAGCATGAACGCTCAACGTAATAACCAGAGTCTGGATACCCAACGAACCTGACCGGAGCCTGATCGCTCAAGTCATAACCGGAGTCTGGATACCCAACAAAACTGACCTGAGCCTGAACGCTCAATGGAAAAACAGGAGTCTGGATACCCAACGAATCTGACCGGAGCCTGAACGCTGAATGTAATAACCGGAGTCTAGATACCCAACAAAACTGAACGGAGCCTGAACGCTCAACGCAATAACCGGATTTATGATACTCAACGAAACTGACCGGAGCCGGAACGATCAACGTCATAACTTGAGTCTGGATGCTCAACGAAACTGACCGGAGCCTGAACGCTTAACGTAATAACCGGAGTCTAGATACCCAACAAGACTGACCAGAGCCTGAACGCCTAATGTAATAACCAGAGTCTGGATACACAATGAAACTGACCGGAGCCTGAACGATCAACGTAATAACCGGAGTCTGGATACGCAACGAAACTGACCGGAGCCTGAACGCTCAACGTAATAACCGGAGTCTGGATACCTAACGAAACTGACCGGAACCTGAACGCTCAACATAATAACCAAAGTCTGGATACCAAACAAAACTGACCGGAGCCTGAACGATCAACGTAATAACCGGAGTCTGGATACCCAACGAAACTGACCGGAGCCTGAACACTAAACGTAATAACCGGATTCTGGATACCCAACGAAACTGATCGGAGCCTAAACGCTCAACGTAATAACCGGAGTCTGGATACCCAACAAAACTGACCTGAGCCTGAACGCTCAACGTAATAATCGGAGTCTGGATACTCAACGAAACTGACCGGAGCCGGAACGCTCAACTTTATAACTGGAGTCTGGATGCTCAACGAAACTAACCGGAGCCTGAACGCTTAACGTAATAACCGGAGTCTAGATACCCAACAAAACTGACCGGAGCCTGAACGCTCAACGTAATAATAGGAGTCTGGATACCCAACAAAATTGACCGGAGCCTGAACGATCAACGTAATAACCGGAATCTGGATACTCAACGAAACTAACCGGAGCCTGAACGCTCAACGTAATAACCGGAGTTTGGATACAAAACGAAACTGACCGGAGCCTAAACGCTCAACGTAATAACCGGAGTCTGGATACCCAATGAAACTGACCGGAGCCTGAACGCTCAACGTAATAACCGGAATCTGGATACTCAACGAAACTAACCGGAGCCTGAACGCTCAACGTAATAACCAGAGTCTGGATACAAAATGAAACTGACCGAAGCCTGAACGCTGAACGTAATAACCGGAGTCTGGATACCCAATGAAACTGACCGGAGCCTGAACGCTCAACGTAATAACCAGAATCTCGATACCCAACGAAACTACCCGGAGCCTGAACGCTCAACGTAATAACCAGAGTCTTGATACTCAACGAAACTGACCGGAGCCTGAACGCTCAACGTAATAACCGGAAACTGGATTCCCAACGAAACTGACCAGAGCCTGAACGCTCAACGTAATAACCGGAGTCTGGATACCCAACGAAACTGACCGGAGCCTGTTCGCTCAACGTAATAACCGGAGTCTGGATACCCAACGAAAGTGACCGGAGCCTGAACGCTAAACGTAATAACCAGATTCTGGATACCCAACGAAACTGATCGGAGCCTAAACGCTCAACGTAATAACTGGAGTCTGGATACCCAACAAAACTGACCTGAGCCTGAACGCTCAACGTAATAACCGGAGTCTGGATACTCAACGAAACTGACCGGAGCCTGAACGCTCAACTTTATAACTGGAGTCTGGATGCTCAACAAAACTGACCGGAGCCTGAACGCTTAACGTAATAACCGGAGTCTAGATACCCAACAAAACTGACCGGAGCCTGAACGCCTAATGTAATAACCAGAGTCTGGATACACAACAAAACTGACTGGAGCCTAAACGATCAAATTAATAATCGGAGTCTGGATACCCAACGAAACTGACCGGAGCCTGAACGCACAACGTAATAACAGGAGTCTGGATACCTAACAAAACTGACCGGAGCCTGGACGCTCAACGTAATAACCGGAGTCTGGATACCCAATGAAACTGATCGGAGCCTAAACGCTCAACGTAATAACAGGAGTCTGGATAGCCAACAAAATTGACCAGAGCCTGAACGATCAACGTAATAACCGGAATCTGGATACTCAACGAAACTAACCGGAGCCTGAACGCTCAACGTAATAACCGGAGTCTGGATACAAAACGAAACTGACCGGAGCCTGAACGCTCAACGTAATAACCGGAGTATGGATACCCAATGAAACTGACCGGAGCCTGAACGCTCAACGTAATAACCGGAATCTGGATACTCAACGAAACTAACCGGAGCCTGAATGCTCAACGTAATAACCAGAGTCTGGATACAAAATGAAACTGACCGGAGCCTGAACGCTGAACGTAATAACCGGAGTATGGATACCCAATGAAACTGACCGGAGCCTGAACGCTCAACGTAATAACTAGAATCTCGATACCCAACGAAACTACCCGGAGCCTGAACGCTCAACGTAATAACCGGAGTCTTGATACTCAACGAAACTGACCAGAGCCTGAACGCTCAACGTAATAACCGGAATCTGGATTCCCAACGAAACTGACCAGAGCCTGAATGCTCAACGTAATAACCGGAGTCTGGATACCCAACGAAACTGACCGGAGCCTGTTCGCTCAACGTAATAACCGGAGTCTGGATACCCAACGAAACTGACCGGAGCCTGAATGCTAAACGTAATAACCGGATTCTGGATACCCAACGAAACTGATCGGAGCCTAAACGCTCAACGTAATAACCGGAGTCTGGATACCCAACAAAACTGACCTGAGCCTGAACGCTCAACGTAATAACGGGAGTCTGGATACTCAACAAAACTGACCGGAGCCGGAACGCTCAACTTTATAACTGGAGTCTGGATGCTCAACAAAACTGACCGGAGCCTGAACGCTTAACGTAATAACCGGAGTCTAGATACTCAACAAAAGTGACCGGAGCCTGAACGCCTAATGTAATAACCAGAGTGTGGATACACAACAAAACTGACTGGAGCCTAAACGATCAAATTAATAACCGGAGTCTGGATACCCAACGAAATTGACCGGAGCCTGAACGCACAACGTAATAACAGGAGTCTGGATACCCAACAAAACTGACCGGAGCCTGAACGCTCAACGTAATAACCGGAGTCTGGATACCCAATGAAACTGATCGGAGCCTAAACGCTCAACGTAATAACAAGAGTCTGGATACCCAACAAAATTGACCGGAGCCTAAACGCTCAATGTAATAACCGGAATCTGGATACTCAATGAAACTAACCGGAGCCTGAACGCTCAACGTAATAACCGGAGTCTGGATACAAAACGAAACTGACCGGAGCCTGAACGCTCAACGTAATAACCGGAGTCTGGATACCCAATGAAATTGATCAGAGCCTGAACGCTCAACGTAATAACCAGAATCTGGATACTCAACGAAACTAACCGGAGCCTGAACGCTCAACGTAATAACCAGAGTCTGGATACAAAATGAAACTGACCGGAGCCTGAACGCTGAACGTAATAACCGGAGTCTGGATACCCAATGAAACTTACCGGAGCCTGAACGCTCAACGTAATAACCGGAATCTCGATACCCAACGAAACTAACTGGATCCTGAACGCTCAACGTAATAACCGGAGTCTTGATACTCAACGAAACTGACCGGAGCCTGAACGCTCAACGTAATAACCGGAATCTGGATTCCCAACGAAACTGACTAGAGCCTGAACGCTCAACGTAATAACCGGAGTCTGGATACCCAACGAAACTGACCGGAGCCTGTTCGCTCAACGTAATAACCGGAGTCTGGATACCCAACAAAACTGACCGGAGCCTGAACGTTCGACGTAAAAACCGGAGTCTGGATACCCAACAAAACTGACCGGAGCCTGAACGCTCAACGTAATAGCCGGAGTCTGGATACCCAACAAAACTGACCAGAGCATGAACGCTCAACGTAATAACCGAAGTCTGGATGCCAAACGAAACTGACCGGAGCCTGAACGCTCAACGAAATAACCGTAGTCTGGAGACCCAATGAAACTGACCGGAGCCTGAACGCTCAACGTAATAACCGGAGTCTGGATACCCAACGAAACTAACCGGAGCCTGAATGCTCAACAAAATAACCGGAGTCTTGATACTCAACGAAACTGACCGGAGCCTTAACGCACAACGTAATAACCGGAGTCTGGATACCCAACGAAACTGACCGGAGCCTGAACGCTCAACGTAATCACCGGAGTCTGGATACCCAACGAAACTGACCGGAGCCTGCTCGCTCAACGTAATAACTGGAGTCTGGATACCCAACAAAACTGACCGGAGCCTGAACGCTCAACGTAATAACCGGAGTCTGGATACCCAACGAAACTGACCGGAGCCTGATCGCTCAACGTAATAACCGAAGTCTGGATACCAAACAAAACTGACCGGAGCCTGAACGCTCAACGTAATAACCGGAGTCTGGAGACCCAATGAAACTGACCGGAGCATGAACGCTCAACGTAATAACCAGAGTCTGGATACCCAACGTACCTGACCGGAGCCAGATCGCTCAAGTCATAACCGGAGTCTGGATACCCAACAAAACTGACCTGAGCCTGAACGCTCAATGGAAAAACAGGAGTCTGGATACCCAACGAATCTGACCGGAGCCTGAACGCTCAACTTAATAACCGGAGTCTGGATACCCAACAAAACTGAACGGAGCCTGAACGCTAAACGTAATAACCAGAGTCTGGATACTCAACGAAACAGACCGGAGCCGGAACGCTCAACGTCATAACTGGAGTCTGGATGCTCAACGAAACTGACCAGAGCCTGAACGCTTAACGTAATAACCGGATTCTAGATACCCAACAAAACTGACCAGAGCCTGAACGCCTAATGTAATAACCGTAGTCTGGATACGCAATGAAACTGACCGGAGCCTGAACGATCAACGTAATAACCGGAGTCTGGATACGCAACGAAACTGACCGGAGCCTGAACACTCAACGTAATAACCGGAGTCTGGATACCTAACGAAACTGACCGGAACCTGAACGCTCAACGTAATAACCGAAGTCTGGATACCAAACAAAACTGACCAGAGCCTGAACGATCAACGTAATAACCGGAGTCTGGATACCCAACGAAACTGACCGGAGCCTGAACGCTAAACGTAATAACCGGATTCTGGATACCCAACAAAACTGATCAGAGCCTAAACGCTCAATGTAATAACAGGAGTCTGGATACCCAACAAAATTGACCGGAGCCTGAACGCTCAACGTAATAACCGGTTTCTGGATACTCAACGAAACTAACCGGAGCCTTAACGCTCAACGTAATTACCGAAGTCTGGATACTCAACGAATCTGACTGGAGCCTGAACAATCAACGTAATAACTGGAGTCTGGATACAAAACGAAACTGACCGGAGCCTGAACGCTCAACGTAATAACCGGAGTCTGGATACCCAATGAAACTGACCGGAGCCTGAACGCTCAACGTAATATCCGGAGTCTGGATACCCAACAAAACTGACCGGAGCCTGAACTTTCAATGTAAAAACCGGAGTCTGGATACCCAACAAAACTGACCGGAGCCTGAACGCTCAACGTAATAACCGGAGTCTGGATACAAAACGAAACTGACCGAAGCCTGAACGCTCAACGTAATAACCGGAGTCTGGAGACCCAATGAAACTGACCGGAGCCTGAACGCTCAACGTAATAACCGGAGTCTGGATACCCAACCAACCTGACCGGAGCCTGCTCGCTCAACGTAATAACTGGAGTCTGGATACCCAACAAAACTGACCGGAGCCTGAACGCTCAACGTAATAACCGGAGTCTGGATACCCAACAAAACTGTCTGGAGCCTGAACTTTCAATGTAAAAACCGGAGTCTAGATACCCAACAAAACTGACCGGAGCCTGAACGCTCAACGTAATAACCGGAGTCTGGATACCCAACGAAACTGACCGGAGCCTGCTCGCTCAACGTAATAACCGGAGTCTAGATACCCAACAAAACTGACCGGAGCCTGAACTTTCAACGTAAAAACCGGAGTCTGGATACCCAACAAAACTGACCGGAGCCTGAATGCTCAACGTAATAACCGGAGTCTGGATACCCAACGAAACTGACCGGAGCCTGAACGCTCAACATAATAACCGAAGTCTGGATACCAAACAAAACTGACCGGAGCCTGAACGCTCAACGTAATAACCGGAGTCTGGAGACCCAATGAAACTGACCGGAGCCTGAACGCTCAACGTAATAACCGGAGTCTGGATACCCAACGAACCTGACCGGAGCCTGAACGCTCAACATAATAAACGGAGTCTGGATACCCAACAAAACTGACCTGAGCCTGAACGCTCAATGTAATAACCAGAGTCTGGATACTCAACGAAACTGACCGGAGCCGGAACGCTCAACGTAATAACTAGAGTCTGGATGCCCAACGAAACTGACCGGAGCCTGAACGCTTAACGTAATAACCGGAGTCTAGATACCCAACAAAACTGACCGGAGCCTGAACGCCTAATGTAATAACCAGAGTCTGGATACACAACGAAACTGACCGGAGCCTAAACGATCAAATTAATAACTGGAGTCTGTATACCCAACGAAACTGACCGGAGCCTGAACGTACAACGTAATAACAGGAGTCTGGATACCCAACAAAACTGACCGGAGCCTGAACGCTCAACGTAATAACCGGAGTCTGGATACCCAATGAAACTGATCGGAGCCTAAACGCTCAACGTAATAACAGGAGTCTGGATACCCAACAAAATTGACCGGAGCCTGAACGCTCAACGTAATAACCGGAATCTGGATACTCAACGAAACTAACTGGAGCCTGAACGCTCAATGTAATAACCGGAGTCTGGATACAAAACGACACTGACCGGAGCCTGAACGCTCAACGTAATAACCGGAGTCTGGATACCCAATGAAATAGACCGGAGCCTGAACGCTCAACGTAATAACCGGAATCTGGATACTCAACGAAACTAACCGGAGCCTGAACGCTCAATGTAATAACCAGAGTCTGGATACTCAACGAAACTGACTGGAGCCTGAACAATCAACGTAATAACTGGAGTCTGGATAGAAAATGAAACTGACCGGAGCCTGAACGCTGAACGTAATAACCGGAGTCTGGATACCCAATGAAACTGACCGGAGCCTGAACGCTCAACGTAATAACCGGAATCTCGATACCCAACGAAACTAACCGGAGCCTAAACGCTCAACGTAATAACCGGAGTCTGGATACCCAACAAAACTGAACGGAGCTTGAACGCTAAACGTAATAACCAGAGTCTGGATACTCAACGAAACAGACCGGAGCCGGAACGCTCAACATCATAACTGGAGTCTGGATGCTCAACGAAACTGACCGGAGCCTGAACGCTTAACGTAATAACCGGAGTCTAGATACCCAACAAAACTGACCAGAGCCTGAATGCCTAATGTAATAACCGTAGTCTGGATACGCAATGAAACTGACCGGAGCTTGAACGATCAACGTAATAACCGGAGTCTGGATACGCAACGAAACTGACCGGAGCCTGAACGCTCAACGTAATAACCGGAGTCTGGATACCTAACGAAACTGACCGGAACCTGAACGCTCAACGTAATAACCGAAGTCTGGATACCAAACAAAACTGACCAGAGCCTGAACGATCAACGTAATAACCGGAGTCTGGATACCCAACGAAACTGACCGGAGCCTGAACGCTAAACGTAATAACCGGATTCTGGATACCCAACGAAACTGATCAGAGCCTAAACGCTCAATGTAATAACAGGAGTCTGGATACCCAACAAAATTGACCGGAGCCTGAACGCTCAACGTAATAACCGGTTTCTGGATACTCAACGAAACTAACCGGAGCCTTAACGCTCAACGTAATTACCGAAGTCTGGATACTCAACGAATCTGACTGGAGCCTGAACAATCAACGTAATACCTGGAGTCTGGATACAAAACGAAACTGACCGGAGCCTGAACGCTCAACATAATAACCGGAGTCTGGATACCCAATGAAACTGACCGGAGCCTGAACGCTCAACGTAATAACCGGAGTCTGGATACCCAACAAAACTGACCGGCGCCTGAACTTTCAATGTAAAAACCGGAGTCTGGATACCCAACAAAACTGACCGGAGCCTGAACGCTCAACGTAATAACCGGAGTCTAGATACCCAACGAAACTGACCGGAGCCTGAACGCTCAACGTAATAACCGAAGTCTGGATACCAAACAAAACTGACCGGAGCCTGAGCGCTCAACGTAATAACCGGAGTCTGGAGACCCAATGAAACTGACCGGAGCCTGAACGCTCAACGTAATAACCGGAGTCTGGATACCCAACCAACCTGACCGGAGCCTGCTCGCTCAACGTAATAACTGGAGTCTGGATACCCAACAAAACTGACCGGAGCCTGAACGCTCAACGTAATAACCGGAGTCTGGATACCCAACAAAACTGTCTGGAGCCTGAACTTTCAATGTAAAAACCGGAGTCTGGATACCCAACAAAACTGACCGGAGCCTGAACGCTCAACGTAATAACCGGAGTCTGGATACCCAACGAAACTGACCGGAGCCTGCTCGCTCAACGTAATAACCGGAGTCTGGATACCCAACAAAACTGACCGGAGCCTGAACTTTCAACGTAAAAACCGGAGTCTGGATACCCAACAAAATTGACCGGAGCCTGAACGCTCAACGTAATAACCGGAATCTGGATACTCAACGAAACTAACTGGAGCCTGAACGCTCAATGTAATAACCGGAGTCTGGATACAAAACGACACTGACCGGAGCCTGAACGCTCAACGTAATAACCAGAGTCTGGATACCCAATGAAATAGACCGGAGCCTGAACGCTCAACGTAATAACCGGAATCTGGATACTCAACTAAACTAACCGGAGGCTGAACGCTCAATGTAATAACCAGAGTCTGGATACTCAACGAAACTGACTGGAGCCTGAACAATCAACGTAATAACTGGAGTCTGGATAGAAAATGAAACTGACCGGAGCCTGAACGCTGAACGTAATAACCGGAGTCTGGATACCCAATGAAACTGACCGGAGCCTGAACGCTCAACGTAATAACCGGAATCTCGATACCCAACGAAACTAACCGGAGCCTAAACGCTCAACGTAATAACCGGAGTCTGGATACCCAACAAAACTGAACGGAGCTTGAACGCTAAACGTAATAACCAGAGTCTGGATACTCAACGAAACAGACCGGAGCCGGAACGCTCAACGTCATAACTGGAGTCTGGATGCTCAACGAAACTGACCGGAGCCTGAACGCTTAACGTAATAACCGGAGTCTAGATACCCAACAAAACTGACCAGAGCCTGAATGCCTAATGTAATAACCGTAGTCTGGATACGCAATGAAACTGACCGGAGCTTGAACGATCAACGTAATAACCGGAGTCTGGATACGCAACGAAACTGACCGGAGCCTGAACGCTCAACGTAATAACCGGAGTCTGGATACCTAACGAAACTGACCGGAACCTGAACGCTCAACGTAATAACCGAAGTCTGGATACCAAACAAAACTGACCAGAGCCTGAACGATCAACGTAATAACCGGAGTCTGGATACCCAACGAAACTGACCGGAGCCTGAACGCTAAACGTAATAACCGGATTCTGGATACCCAACGAAACTGATCAGAGCCTAAACGCTCAATGTAATAACAGGAGTCTGGATACCCAACAAAATTGACCGGAGCCTGAACGCTCAACGTAATAACCGGTTTCTGGATACTCAACGAAACTAACCGGAGCCTTAACGCTCAACGTAATTACCGAAGTCTGGATACTCAACGAATCTGACTGGAGCCTGAACAATCAACGTAATACCTGGAGTCTGGATACAAAACGAAACTGACCGGAGCCTGAACGCTCAACATAATAACCGGAGTCTGGATACCCAATGAAACTGACCGGAGCCTGAACGCTCAACGTAATAACCGGAGTCTGGATACCCAACAAAACTGACCGGCGCCTGAACTTTCAATGTAAAAACCGGAGTCTGGATACCCAACAAAACTGACCGGAGCCTGAACGCTCAACGTAATAACCGGAGTCTAGATACCCAACGAAACTGACCGGAGCCTGAACGCTCAACGTAATAACCGAAGTCTGGATACCAAACAAAACTGACCGGAGCCTGAGCGCTCAACGTAATAACCGGAGTCTGGAGACCCAATGAAACTGACCGGAGCCTGAACGCTCAACGTAATAACCGGAGTCTGGATACCCAACCAACCTGACCGGAGCCTGCTCGCTCAACGTAATAACTGGAGTCTGGATACCCAACAAAACTGACCGGAGCCTGAACGCTCAACGTAATAACCGGAGTCTGGATACCCAACAAAACTGTCTGGAGCCTGAACTTTCAATGTAAAAACCGGAGTCTGGATACCCAACAAAACTGACCGGAGCCTGAACGCTCAACGTAATAACCGGAGTCTGGATACCCAACGAAACTGACCGGAGCCTGCTCGCTCAACGTAATAACCGGAGTCTGGATACCCAACAAAACTGACCGGAGCCTGAACTTTCAACGTAAAAACCGGAGTCTGGATACCCAACGAAACTGACCGGAGCCTGAACGCTCAACATAATAACCGAAGTCTGGATACCAAACAAAACTGACCGGAGCCTGAACGCTCAACGTAATAACCGGAGTCTGGAGACCCAATGAAACTGACCAGAGCCTGAACGCTCAACGTAATAACCGGAGTCTGGATACCCAACGAACCTGACCGGAGCCTGAACGCTCAACGTAATAAACGGAGTCTGGATACCCAACAAAACTGATCTGAGCCTGAACGCTCAATGTAATAACCAGAGTCTGGATACTCAACGAAACTGAACGGAGCCGGAACGCTCAAAGTAATAACTAGAGTCTGGATGCCCAACGAAACTGACCGGAGCCTGAACGCTTAACGTAATAACCGGAGTCTAGATACCCAACAAAACTGACCGGAGCTTGAACGCCTAATTTAATAACCAGAGTCTGGATAAACAACGAAACTGACCGGAGCCTAAACGATCAAATTAATAACCGGAGTCTGTATACCCAACGAAACGGACCGGAGCCTGAACGCACAACGTAATAACAGGAGTCTGGATACCCAACAAAACTGACCGGAGCCTGAACGCTCAACGTAATAACCGGAGTCTGGATACCCAATGAAACTGATCGGAGCCTAAACGCTCAACGTAATAACAGGAGTCTGGATACCCAACAAAATTGACCGGAGCCTGAACGCTCAACGTAATAACCGGAATCTGGATACTCAACGAAACTAACCGGAGCCTGAACGCTCAATGTAATAACCGGAGTCTGGATACAAAACGACACTGACCGGAGCCTGAACGCTCAACGTAATAACCGGAGTCTGGATACCCAATGAAACAGACCGGAGCCTGAACGCTCAACGTAATAACCGGAATCTGGATACTCAACGAAACTAACCGGAGCCTGAACGCTCAATGTAATAACCAGAGTCTGGATACTCAACGAAACTGACTGGAGCCTGAACAATCAACGTAATAACTGGAGTCTGGATAGAAAATGAAACTGACCGAAGCCTGAACGCTGAACGTAATAACCGGAGTCTGGATACCCAATGAAACTGACCGGAGCCTGAACGCTCAACGTAATAACCGGAATCTCGATACCCAACGAAACTAACCGGAGCCTGAACGCTCAACGTAATAACCGGAGTCTGGATACCCAACGAAACTGACCGGAGCCTGCTCGCTCAACGTAATAACCGGAGTCTGGATACCCAATAAAACTGACCGGAGCCTGAACGCTAAACGTAATAACCGGAGTCTGGATACCCAACGAAACTGACCGGAGCCTGAACTTTCAATGTAAAAACCGGAGTCTGGATACCCAACAAAACTGACCGGAGCCTGAACGCTCAACGTAATAACCGGAGTCTGGATACCCAATGAAACTGCCGGAGCCTGAACGCTCAACGTAATAACCAGAGTCTGGATACTCAACGAAACTGACTGGAGCCTGAACAATCAACGTAATAACTGGAGTCTGGATACAAAATGAAACTGACCGGAGCCTGAACGCTCAACGTAATAACCGGAGTCTGGATACCCAATGAAACTGACCGGAGCCTGAACGCTCAACGTAATAACCGGAATCTCGATACCCAACGAAACTAACCGGAGCCTGAACGCTCAACGTAATAACCGGAGTCTGGATACCCAACGAAACTGACCGGAGCCTGCTCGCTCAACGTAATAACCGGAGTCTGGATACCCAACAAAACTGACCGGAGCCTGAACTTTCAATGTAAAAACCGGAGTCTGGATACCCAACTAAACTGACCGGAGCCTGAACGCTCAACGTAATAACCGGAGTCTGGATACCCAATGAAACTGACCGGAGCCTGAACGCTCAACGTAATAACCGAAGTCTGGATACCAAACAAAACTTACCGGAGCCTGAGCGCTCAACGTAATAACCGGAGTCTGGAGACCCAATGAAACTGGCCGGAGCCTGAACGCTCAACGTAATAACCGGAGTCTGGATACCCAACGAACCTGACCGGAGCCTGCTCGCTCAACGTAATAACCGGAGTCTGGATACCCAACAAAATTGACCGGAGCCTGAACGCTCAACGTAATAACCGGAGTCTGGATACCCAACAAAACTGACCGGAGCCATAACTTTCAATGTAAAAACCGGAGTCTGGATACCCAACAAAACTGACCGGAGCCTGAACGCTCAACGTAATAACCGGAGTCTAGATACCCAACGAAACTGACCGGAGCCTGCTCGCTCAACGTAATAACCGGAGTATGGATACCCAACAAAACTGACCGGAGCCTGAACGCTCAACGTAATAACCGGAGTCTGGATACCCAACAAAACCGACCGGAGCCTGAACTTTCAACGTAAAAACCAGAGTCTGGATACCCAACAAAACTGACCGGAGCCTGAACGCTCAACGTAATAACCGGAGTCTGGATACCCAACGAAACTGACCGGAGCCTGAACGCTCAACGTAATAACCGAAGTCTGGATACCAAACAAAACTGACCGGAGCCTGAAGGCTCAACGTAATAACCGGAGTCTGGAGACCCAATGAAACTGACCGGAGACTGAACGCTCAACGTAATAACCGGAGTCTGGATACCCAACGAACCTGACCGGAGCCTGAACGCTCAAGGTAATAACCGGAGTCTGGATACCCAACAAAACTGACCTGAGCCTGAACGCTCAACGTAATAACCGGAGTCTGGATACCCAACAAAATTGACCGGAGCCTGAACGCTCAACGGAATAACCGGAGTCTGGATACCTAATGAAACTGATCGGAGCCTAAACGCTCAACGTAATAACAGGAGTCTGGATACCCAACAAAATTGACCGGAGCCTGAACGCGCAACGTAATAACCGGAATCTGGATTCTCAACGAAACTAACCGGAGCCTGAACGCTCAACGTAATAACCGGAGTCTGGATACAAAAGGAAACTGACCAGAGCCTGAACGCTCAACGTAATAACCGGAGTCTGGATACCCAATGAAACTGACCGGAGCCTGAACGCTCAACGTAATAACCGGAATCTGGATACTCAACGAAACTAACCGGAGCCTGAACGCTCATCGTAATAACCAAAGTCTGGATACTCAACAAAACTGACTGGAGCCTGAACAATCAACGTAATAACTGGAGTCTGGATACAAAATGAAACTGAACGGAGCCTGAACGCTGAACGTAATAACCGGAGTCTGGATACCCAATGAAACTGACCGGAGCCTGAACGCTCAACGTAATAACCGGAATCTCGATACCCAACGAAACTAACCGGAGCCTGAACGCTCAACGTAATAACCGGAGTCTGGATACCCAACGAAACTGACCGGAGCCTGCTCGCTCAACGTAATAACAGGAGTCTGGATACCCAATAAAACTGACCGGAGCCTGAACCCTCAACGTAATAACCGGAGTCTGGATACCCAACGAAACTGACCGGAGCATGAACTTTCAATGTAAAAACCGGAGTCTGGATACCCAACAAAACTGACCGGAGCCTGAACACTCAACGTAATAACCGGAGTCTGGATACCCAACGAAACTGACCGGAGCCTGAACGCTCAACGTAATAACCGAAGTCTGGATACCAAACAAAACTGACCGGAGCCTGAGCGCTCAACGTAATAACCGGAGTCTGGAGACCCAATGAAACTGACCGGAGCCTGAACGCTCAACGTAATAACCGGAGTCTGGATACCCAATGAACCTGACCGGAGCCTGCTCGCTGAATGTAATAACCGGAGTCTGGATACCCAACAAAACTGACCGGAGCCTGAACGCTCAACGTAATAACCGGAGTCTGGATACCCAACAAAACTGACCGGAGCCTAAACTTTCAATGTAAAAACCAGAGTCTGGATACCCAACAAAACTGACCGGAGCTTGAACGCTCAACGTAATAACCGGAGTCTGGATACCCAACGAAACTGACCGGAGCCTGCTCGCTCAACGTAATAACCGGAGTCTGGATACCCAACAAAACTGACCGGAGCCTGAACGCTCAACGTAATAACCGGAGTCTGGATACCCAACAAAACTGACCGGAGCCTGAACTTTCAACGTAAAAACCGGAGTCTGGATACCCAACAAAACTGACCGGAGCCTGAACGCTCAACGTAATAACCGGAGTCTGGATACCCAACGAAACTGACCGGAGCCTGAACGCTCAACGTAATAACCGAAGTCTGGATACCAAACAAAACTGACCGGAGCCTGAACGCTCAACATAATAACCGGAGTCTGGAGACCCAATGAAACTGACTGGAGCCTGAACGCTCAACGTAATAACCGGAGTCTGGATACCCAACGAACCTGACCGGAGCCTGAACGCTCAAGGTAATAACCGGAGTCTGGTTACCCAACAAAACTGACCTGAGTCTGAGCGCTTAACGTAATAACCGGAGTCTGGATACTCAACGAAACTGACCGGAGCCGGAATGCTCAACTTTATAACTGGAGTCTGGATGCTCAACGAAACTGACCAGAGCCTGAACGCTTAACGTAATAACCGGAGTCTAGATACCCAACAAAACTTACCGGAGCCTGAACGCCTAATGTAATAACAAGAGTCTGGATACACAACGAAACTGACCGGAACCTAAACGATCAAATTAATAACCTGAGTCTGGATACCCAACGAAACTGACCGGAGCCTGAACACACAACGTAATAACAGGAGTCTGGATACCCAACAAAACTGACCGGAGCCTGAACGCTCAACGTAATAACAGGAGTCTGGATACCCAACGAAACTGATCGGAGCCTAAACGCTCAACGTAATAACAGGAGTTTGGATACCCAACAAAATTGACCGGAGCCTGAACGCTCAACGTAATAACCGGAATCTGGATACTCAACGAAACTAACCGGAGCCTGAACACTCAACGTAATAACCGGAGTCTGGATACAAAACGAAACTGACCGAAGCCTGAACGCTCAACGTAATAACCGGAGTCTGGATACCCAATGAAACTGACCGGAGCCTGAACACTCAACGTAATAACCGGAATCTGGATACTCAACGAAACTAACCGGAGCCTGAACGCTCAACGTAATAACCAGAGTCTCGATACTCAACGAAACTGACTGGAGCCTGAACAATCAACGTAATAACTGGAGTCTGGATACAAAATGAAACCGACCGGTGCCTGAACGCTAAACGTAATAACCGGAGTCTGGATACCCAATGAAACTGACCGGAGCCTGAACGCTCAACGTAATAACCGGAATCTCGATACCCAACGAAACTAACCGGAGCCTGAACGCTTAACGTAATAACCGGAGTCTTGATACTCAACGAAACTGACCGGAGCCTGAACGCTCAACGTAATAACCGGAATCTGGATTCCCAACGAAAATGACCAGAGCCTGAACGCCCAACGTAATAACCGGAGTCTGGATACACAACGAAACTGACCGGAGCCTGTTCGCTCAACATAATAACCGGAGTCTGGATACCCAACAAAACTGACCGGAGCCTGAACGTTCGACGTAAAAACCGGAGTCTGGATACCCAACAAAACTGACCGGAGCCTGAACGCTCAACGTAATAACCGGAGTCTGGATACCCAACGAAACTGACCAGAGCCTGAACGCTCAACGTAATAACCGAAGTCTGGATGCCAAACGAAACTGACCAGAGCCTGAACGCTCAACGAAATAACCGTAGTCTGGAGACCCAATGAAACTGACCGGAGCCTGAACGCTCAACGTAATAACCGGAGTCTGGATACCCAACGAAACTAACCGGAGCCTGAATGCTCAACGTAATAACCGGAGTCTTGATACTCAACGAAACTGACCGGAGCCTTAACGCACAACGTAATAACCGGAGTCTGGATACCCAACGAAACTGACCGGAGCCTGAACGCTCAACGTAATAACAGGAGTCTGGATACCCAATAAAACTGACCGGAGCCTGAACCCTCAACGTAATAACCGGAGTCTGGATACCCAACGAAACTGACCGGGGCCTGAACTTTCAATGTAAAAACCGGAGTCTGGATACACAACAAAACTGACCGGAGCCTGAACACTCAACGTAATAACCGGATTCTGGATACCCAACGAAACTGACTGGAGCCTGAACGCTCAACGTAATAACCGAAGTCTGGATACCAAACAAAACTGACCGGAGCCCGAGCGCTCAACGTAATAACCGGAGTCTGGAGACCCAATGAAACTGACTGGAGCCTGAACGCTCAACGTAATAACCGGAGTCTGGATACCCAACGAACCTGACCGGAGCCTGCTCGCTCAACGTAATAACCGGAGTCTGGATACCCAACAAAACTGACCGGAGCCTGAACGCTCAACGTAATAACCGGAGTCTGGATACTCAACAAAACTGACCGGAGCCTAAACTTTCAATGTAAAAACCAGAGTCTGGATACCCAACAAAACTGACCGGAGCTTGAACGCTCAACGTAATAACCGGAGTCTGGATACCCAACGAAACTGACCGGAGCCTGCTCGCTCAACGTAATAACCGGAGTCTGGATACCCAACAAAACTGACCGGAGCCTGAACGCTCAACGTAATAACCGGAGTCTGGATACCCAACAAAACTGACCGGAGCCTGAACTTTCAACGTAAAAACCGGAGTCTGGATACCCAACAAAACTGACCGGAGCCTGAACGCTCAACGTAATAACCGGAGTCTGGATACCCAACGAAACTGACCGGAGCCTGAACGCTCAACGTAATAACCGAAGTCTGGATACCAAACAAAACTGACCGGAGCCTGAACGCTCAACATAATAACCGGAGTCTGGAGACCCAATGAAACTGACTGGAGCCTGAACGCTCAACGTAATAACCGGAGTCTGGATACCCAACGAACCTGACCGGAGCCTGAACGCTCAAGGTAATAACCGGAGTCTGGATACCTAACAAAACTGACCTGAGTCTGAGCGCTTAACGTAATAACCGGAGTCTGGATACTCAACGAAACTGACCGGAGCCGGAATGCTCAACTTTATAACTGGAGTCTGGATGCTCAACGAAACTGACCGGAGCCTGAACACTTAACGTAATAACCGGAGTCTAGATACCCAACAAAACTTACCGGAGCCTGAACGCCTAATATAATAACCAGAGTCTGGATACACAACGAAACTGACCGGAACCTAAACAATCAAATTAATAACCTGAGTCTGGATACCCAACGAAACTGACCGGAGCCTGAATACACAACGTAATAACAGGAGTCTGGATACCCAACAAAACTGACCGGAGCCTGAACGCTCAACGTAATAACAGGAGTCTGGATACCCAACGAAACTGATCGGAGCCTAAACGCTCAACGTAATAACAGGAGTTTGGATACCCAACAAAATTGACCGGAGCCTGAACGCTCAACGTAATAACCGGAATCTGGATACTCAACGAAACTAACCGGAGCCTGAACGCTCAACGTAATAACCGGAGTCTGGATACAAAACGAAACTGACCGAAGCCTGAACGCTCAACGTAATAACCGGAGTCTGGATACCCAACGAAACTGACCGGAGCCTGAACGCTCAACGTAATAACCGGAATCTGGATACTCAACGAAACTAACCGGAGCCTGAACGCTCAACGTAATAACCAGAGTCTCGATACTCAACGAAACTGACTGGAGCCTGAACAATCAACGTAATAACTGGAGTCTGGATACAAAATGAAACCGACCGGAGCCTGAACGCTAAACGTAATAACCGGAGTCTGGATACCCAATGAAACTGACCGGAGCCTGAACGCTCAACGTAATAACCGGAATCTCGATACCCAACGAAACTAACCGGAGCCTGAACGCTCAACGTAATAACCGGAGTCTTGATACTCAACGAAACTGACCGGAGCCTGAACGCTCAACGTAATAACCGGAATCTGGATTCCCAACGAAAATGACCAGAGCCTGAACGCCCAACGTAATAACCGGAGTCTGGATACACAACGAAACTGACCGGAGCCTGTTCGCTCAACGTAATAACCGGAGTCTGGATACCCAACAAAACTGACCGGAGCCTGAACGTTCGACGTAAAAACCGGAGTCTGGATACCCAACTAAACTGACCGGAGCCTGAACGCTCAACGTAATAACCGGAGTCTGGATACCCAACGAAACTGACCAGAGCCTGAACGCTCAACGTAATAACCGAAGTCTGGATGCCAAACGAAACTGACCAGAGCCTGAACGCTCAACGAAATAACCGTAGTCTGGAGACCCAATGAAACTGACCGGAGCCTGAACGCTCAACGTAATAACCGGAGTCTGGATACCCAACGAAACTAACCGGAGCCTGAATGCTCAACGTAATAACCGGAGTCTTGATACTCAACGAAACTGACCGGAGCCTTAACGCACAACGTAATAACCGGAGTCTGGATACCCAACGAAACTGACCGGAGCCTGAACGCTCAACGTAATAACCGGAGTCTGGATACAAAAGGAAACTGACCGGAGCCTGAACGCTCAACGTAATAACCGGAGTCTGGATACCCAATGAAACTGACCAGAGCCTGAACGCTCAACGTAACAACCGAAGTCTGGATGCCAAACGAAACTGACCAGAGCCTGAATGCTCAACGAAATAACCGTAGCCTGGAGACCCAATGAAACTGACCGGAGCCTGAACGCTCAACGTAATAACCGGAGTCTGGATACCCAACGAAACTAACCGGAGCCTGAATGCTCAACTTAATAATCGGAGTCTTGATACTCAACGAAACTGACCAGAGCCTTAACGCACAACGTAATAACCGGAGTCTGGATACAAAAGGAAACTGACCGGAGCCTGAACGCTCAAC
>CAWUDS030000650.1:0-50949 GCA_963859935.3 Lathyrus sativus
TCTGGATACCCAACAAAACTGACCGGAGCCTGAACGCTCAACGTAATAACCGGAGTCTGGATACCCAACGAAACTGACCAGAGCCTGAACGCTCAACGTAATAACCGAAGTCTGGATGCCAAACGAAACTGACCAGAGCCTGAACGCTCAACGAAATAACCGTAGTCTAGAGACCCAATGAAACTGACCGGAGCCTGAACGCTCAACGTAATAACCGGAGTCTGGATACCCAACGAAACTAACCGGAGCCTGAATGCTCAACGTAATAACCGGAGTCTTGATACTCAACGAAACTGACCGGAGCCTTTACGCACAACGTAATAACCGGAGTCTGGATACCCAACGAAACTGACTGGAGCCTGAACGCTCAACGTAATAACCGGAGTCTGGATACCCATCGAAACTGACCGGAGCCTGCTCGCTCAACGTAATAACTGGAGTCTAGATACCCAACAAAACTGACCGGAGCCTGAACGCTCAACGTAATAACCAGAGTCTGGATACCCAACGAAACTGACCGTAGCCTGATCGCTCAACGTAATAACCGAAGTCTGGATACCAAACAAAACTGACCGGAGCCTGAACGCTCAACGTAATAACCGAAGTCTGGAGACCCAATGAAAATGACCGGAGCATGAACGCTCAACGTAATAACCAGAGTCTGGATACCCAACGAACCTGACCGGAGCCTGATCGCTCAAGTCATAACCGGAGTTTGGATACCCAACAAAACTGACCTGAGCCTGAACGCTCAATAGAAAAATAGGAGTCTGGATAACCAACGAATCTGACCGGAGACTAAACGCTCAACGTAATAACCGGAGTCTGGATACCCAACAAAACTGAACGGAGCCTGAACGCTCAACGTAATAACCGGAGTCTGGATACTCAACGAAACTGACCGGAGCCGGAACGCTCAACGTCATAACTGGAGTCTGGATGCTCAACGAAACTGACCGGAGCCTGAACGCTTAACGTAATAACCGGAGTCTAGATACCCAACAAAACTGACCAGAGCCTGAACGCCTAATGTAATAACCAGAGTCTGGATACGCAATGAAACTGACCGGAGCCTGAACGATCAACGTAATAATCGGAGTCTGGATACGCAACGAAACTGACCGGAGCCTGAACGCTCAACGTAATAACCGGAGTCTGGATACCTAACGAAATTGACCGAAACCTGAACGCTCAACGTAATAATCGAAGTCTGGATACCAAACAAAACTGACCGGAGCCTGAACGATCAACGTAATAACCGGAGTCTAGATACCCAACGAAACTGACCGGAGCCTGAACGCTAAACGTAATAACCGGATTCTGGATACCCAACGAAACTGATCGGAGCCTAAACGCTCAATGTAATAACAGGAGTCTGGATACCCAACAAAATTGACCGGAGCCTGAACGCTCAACGTAATAACCGGAATTTGGATACTCAACGAAACTAACCGGAGCCTTAACGCTCAACGTAATTACCGAAGTCTGGATACTCAACGAATCTGACTGGAGCCTGAACAATCAACGTAATAACTGGAGGCTGGATACAAAACAAAACTGAACGGAGCCTGAACGCTCATCGTAATAACCGGAGTCTGGTTACCCAATGAAACTGACCGGAGCCTGAACGCTCAACGTAATAACCGGAATCTCGATACCCAACGAAACTAACCGGAGCCTGAACGCTCAACGTAATAACCGGAGTCTTGATACTCAATGAAACTGACTGGGGCCTTAACGCTCAACGTAATAACCGGAGTCTGGATACCCAACGAAACTGACCGGAGCCTGAACGCTCAACGTAATAACCGGAGTCTGGATACCCAACGAAACTGACCGGAGCCTGCTCGCTCAACGTAATAACCAGAGTCTGGATACCCAACAAAACTGACCAGACCCTGAACGTTCAACGTAAAAACCGGAGTCTGGATACCCAACAAAACTGACCGGAGCCTGAACGCTCAACGTAATAACCGGAGTCTGGATACCCAACGAAACTGACCGGAGCCTGAACGCTCAACGTAATAACCGAAGTCTGGATACCAAACAAAACTGACCGGAGCCTGAACGCTCAACGTAATAACCGGAGTCTGGAGACCCAATGTAACTGACCGGAGCCTGAACGCTCAACGTAATAACCGGAGTCTGGATAACCAACGAACCTGACCGGAGCCTGAACGCTCAACGTAATAACCGGAGTCTGGATACCCAACAAAACTGACCTGAGCCTGAACGCTCAATGGAAAAACAGGAGTCTGGATATCCAACAAATCTGACCGGAGCCTGAACGCTCAACGTAATAACCGGAGTCTGGATACCCAACAAAACTGAACGGAGCCTGAACGCTCAACGTAATAACCGGAGTCTGGATACTCAACGAAACTGACCGGAGCCGGAACGCTCAACTTCATAACTGGAGTCTGGATGCTCAACGAAACTGACCGGAGCCTGAACGCTCAACGTAATAACCGGAATCTCGATACCCAACGAAACTAACCGGAGCCTGAACGCTCAACGTAATAACCGGAGTCTGGATACCCAACGAAACTGACCGGAGCCTGCTCGCTCAACGTAGTAACCGGAGTCTGGATACCCAATAAAACTGACCGGAGCCTGAACGCTCAACGTAATAACCGGAGTCTGGATACCCAACGAAACTGATCGGAGCCTGAACTTTCAATGTAAAAACCGGAGTCTGGATACCCAACAAAACTGACCGGAGCCTGAACGCTCAACGTAATAACCGGAGTCTGGATACCCAACGAAACTGACCAGAGCCTGAACGCTCAACGTAATAACCGAAGTCTGGATACCAAACAAAACTGACCGGAGCCTGAGCGCTCAAAGTAATAACCGGAGTCTGGAGACCCAATGAAACTGACCGGAGCCTGAACGCTCAACGTAATAACCGGAGTTTGGATACCCAACGAACCTGACCGGAGCCTGCTCGCTCAACATAATAACCGGAGTCTGGATACCCAACAAAACTGACCGGAGCCTGAACGCTCAACGTAATAACCGGAGTCTGGAGACCCAATGAAACATACCGGAGCCTGAACGCTCAACGTAATAACCGGAGTCTGGATACCCAACGAACCTGACCGGAGCCTGAACGCTCAAGGTAATAACCGGAGTCTGGATACCCAACAAAACTGACCTGAGCCTGAACGCTCAACGTAATAACCGGAGTCTGGATACTCAACGAAACTGACCGGAGCCGGAATGCTCAACTTTATAACTGGAGTCTGGATGCTCAACGAAACTGAACGGAGCCTGAACGCTTAACGTAATAACCGGAGTCTAGATACCCAACAAAACTTACCGGAGCCTGAACGCCTAATGTAATAACCAGAGTCTGGATACACAACGAAACTGACCGGAGCCTAAACGATCAAATTAATAACCTGAGTCTGGATACCCAACGAAACTGACCGGAGCCTGAACGCACAACGTAATAACAGGAGTATGGATACCCAACAAAACTGACCGGAGCCCTAACGCTCAACGTAATAACCGGAGTCTGGATACCAAACGAAACTGATCGGAGCCTAAACGCTCAACGTAATAACAGGAGTCTGGATACCCAACAAAATTGACCGGAGCCTGAACGCTCAACGTAATAACCGGAATCTGGATACTCAACAAAACTAACCGGAGCCTGAACGCTCAACGTAATAACCGGAGTCAGGATACAAAACGAAACTGACCGGAGCCTGAACGCTCAACGTAATAACCGGAGTCTGGATACCCAATGAAACTGACCGGAGCCTGAACGCTCAACGTAATAACCGGAATCTGGATACTCAACGAAACTAACCGGAGCCTGAACGCTCAACGTAATAACCAGAGTCTGGATACTCAACGAAACTGACTAGAGCCTGAACAATCAACGTAATAACTGGAGTCTGGATACAAAAGGAAACCGACCGGAGCCTGAACGCTAAACGTAATAACTGGAGTCTGGATACCCAATGAAATTGACCGGAGCCTAAACGCTCAACGTAATAACCGGAATCTCGATACCCAACGAAACTAACCGGAGCCTGAACGCTCAACGTAATAACCGGAGTCTTGATACTCAACGAAACTGACCGGAGCCTGAACGCTCAATGTAATAACCGGAATCTGGATTCCCAACGAAACTGACCAGAGCCTGAACGCACAACGTAATAACCGGAGTCTGGATACCCAACGAAACTGACCGGAGCCTGTTCGCTCAACGTAATAACCGGAGTCTGGATACCCAACAAAACTGACCGGAGCCTGAACGTTCGACGTAAAAACCGGAGTCTGGATACCCAACAAAACTGACCGGAGCCTGAACGCTCAACGTAATAACCGGAGTCTGGATACCCAACGAAACTGACCAGAGCCTGAACGCTCAACGTAATAACCGAAGTCTGGATGCCAAACGAAACTGACCAGAGCCTGAACGCTCAACGAAATAACCGTAGTCTAGAGACCCAATGAAACTGACCGGAGCCTGAACGCTCAACGTAATAACCGGAGTCTGGATACCCAACGAAACTAACCGGAGCCTGAATGCTCAACGTAATAACCGGAGTCTTGATACTCAACGAAACTGACCGGAGCCTTTACGCACAACGTAATAACCGGAGTCTGGATACCCAACGAAACTGACTGGAGCCTGAACGCTCAACGTAATAACCGGAGTCTGGATACCCATCGAAACTGACCGGAGCCTGCTCGCTCAACGTAATAACTGGAGTCTAGATACCCAACAAAACTGACCGGAGCCTGAACGCTCAACGTAATAACCAGAGTCTGGATACCCAACGAAACTGACCGTAGCCTGATCGCTCAACGTAATAACCGAAGTCTGGATACCAAACAAAACTGACCGGAGCCTGAACGCTCAACGTAATAACCGAAGTCTGGAGACCCAATGAAAATGACCGGAGCATGAACGCTCAACGTAATAACCAGAGTCTGGATACCCAACGAACCTGACCGGAGCCTGATCGCTCAAGTCATAACCGGAGTTTGGATACCCAACAAAACTGACCTGAGCCTGAACGCTCAATAGAAAAATAGGAGTCTGGATAACCAACGAATCTGACCGGAGACTAAACGCTCAACGTAATAACCGGAGTCTGGATACCCAACAAAACTGAACGGAGCCTGAACGCTCAACGTAATAACCGGAGTCTGGATACTCAACGAAACTGACCGGAGCCGGAACGCTCAACGTCATAACTGGAGTCTGGATGCTCAACGAAACTGACCGGAGCCTGAACGCTTAACGTAATAACCGGAGTCTAGATACCCAACAAAACTGACCAGAGCCTGAACGCCTAATGTAATAACCAGAGTCTGGATACGCAATGAAACTGACCGGAGCCTGAACGATCAACGTAATAATCGGAGTCTGGATACGCAACGAAACTGACCGGAGCCTGAACGCTCAACGTAATAACCGGAGTCTGGATACCTAACGAAATTGACCGAAACCTGAACGCTCAACGTAATAATCGAAGTCTGGATACCAAACAAAACTGACCGGAGCCTGAACGATCAACGTAATAACCGGAGTCTAGATACCCAACGAAACTGACCGGAGCCTGAACGCTAAACGTAATAACCGGATTCTGGATACCCAACGAAACTGATCGGAGCCTAAACGCTCAATGTAATAACAGGAGTCTGGATACCCAACAAAATTGACCGGAGCCTGAACGCTCAACGTAATAACCGGAATTTGGATACTCAACGAAACTAACCGGAGCCTTAACGCTCAACGTAATTACCGAAGTCTGGATACTCAACGAATCTGACTGGAGCCTGAACAATCAACGTAATAACTGGAGGCTGGATACAAAACAAAACTGAACGGAGCCTGAACGCTCATCGTAATAACCGGAGTCTGGTTACCCAATGAAACTGACCGGAGCCTGAACGCTCAACGTAATAACCGGAATCTCGATACCCAACGAAACTAACCGGAGCCTGAACGCTCAACGTAATAACCGGAGTCTTGATACTCAATGAAACTGACTGGGGCCTTAACGCTCAACGTAATAACCGGAGTCTGGATACCCAACGAAACTGACCGGAGCCTGAACGCTCAACGTAATAACCGGAGTCTGGATACCCAACGAAACTGACCGGAGCCTGCTCGCTCAACGTAATAACCAGAGTCTGGATACCCAACAAAACTGACCAGACCCTGAACGTTCAACGTAAAAACCGGAGTCTGGATACCCAACAAAACTGACCGGAGCCTGAACGCTCAACGTAATAACCGGAGTCTGGATACCCAACGAAACTGACCGGAGCCTGAACGCTCAACGTAATAACCGAAGTCTGGATACCAAACAAAACTGACCGGAGCCTGAACGCTCAACGTAATAACCGGAGTCTGGAGACCCAATGTAACTGACCGGAGCCTGAACGCTCAACGTAATAACCGGAGTCTGGATAACCAACGAACCTGACCGGAGCCTGAACGCTCAACGTAATAACCGGAGTCTGGATACCCAACAAAACTGACCTGAGCCTGAACGCTCAATGGAAAAACAGGAGTCTGGATATCCAACAAATCTGACCGGAGCCTGAACGCTCAACGTAATAACCGGAGTCTGGATACCCAACAAAACTGAACGGAGCCTGAACGCTCAACGTAATAACCGGAGTCTGGATACTCAACGAAACTGACCGGAGCCGGAACGCTCAACTTCATAACTGGAGTCTGGATGCTCAACGAAACTGACCGGAGCCTGAACGCTTAACGTAATAACCGGAGTCTAGATACCCAACAAAACTGACTGGAGCCTGAACGTCTAATGTAATAACCAGAGTCTGGATACGCAACGAAACTGACCGGAGTCTAAACGATCAACGTAATAACTGGAGTCTGGATACCCAACGAAACTGACCGGAGCCTGAACGCACAACGTAATAACCGGAGTCTGGATACCCAACGAAAATGATCGGAGCCTAAACGCTCAACGTAATAACAGGAGTCTGGATACCCAACAAAATTGACCGGAGCCTGAACGCCTAACGTAATAACCGAAATCTGGATACTCAACGAAACTAACCGGAGCCTGAACGCTAAACGTAATAACCGGAGTCTGGATACAAAACTAAACTGACCGGAGCCTGAACGCTCAACGTAATAACCGGAGTCTGGATACCCAACGAAACTGACCGGAGCCTGAACGCTCAACGTAATATCCGGAGTCTGGATACTCAACGAAACTGACTGGAGCCTGAACAATCAACATAATAACTAGACTCTGGATACACAACGAAACTGACCGGAGCCTAAACGATCAAATTAATAACTTGAGTCTGGATACCCAACGAAACTGACCGGAGCCTGAACGCACAACGTAATAACAGGAGTCTGGAGACCCAATGAAACATACCGGAGCCTGAACGCTCAACGTAATAACCGGAGTCTGGATACCCAACGAACCTGACCGGAGCCTGAACGCTCAAGGTAATAACCGGAGTCTGGATACCCAACAAAACTGACCTGAGCCTGAACGCTCAACGTAATAACCGGAGTCTGGATACTCAACGAAACTGACCGGAGCCGGAATGCTCAACTTTATAACTGGAGTCTGGATGCTCAACGAAACTGAACGGAGCCTGAACGCTTAACGTAATAACCGGAGTCTAGATACCCAACAAAACTTACCGGAGCCTGAACGCCTAATGTAATAACCAGAGTCTGGATACACAACGAAACTGACCGGAGCCTAAACGATCAAATTAATAACCTGAGTCTGGATACCCAACGAAACTGACCGGAGCCTGAACGCACAACGTAATAACAGGAGTCTGGATACCCAACAAAACTGACCGGAGCCTGAACGCTCAACGTAATAACCGGAGTCTGGATACCCAACGAAACTGATCGGAGCCTAAACGCTCAACGTAATAACAGGAGTCTGGATACCCAACAAAATTGACCGGAGCCTGAACGCCTAACGTAATAACCGAAATCTGGATACTCAACGAAACTAACCGGAGCCTGAACGCTCAACGTAATAACCGGAGTCTGGATACAAAACGAAACTGACCGGAGCCTAAACGCTCAACGTAATAACCGGAGTCTGGATACCCAACGAAACTGACCGGAGCCTGAACGCTCAACGTAATATCCGGAGTCTGGATACTCAACGAAACTGACTGGATCCTGAACAATCAACATAATAACTAGACTCTGGATACACAAGGAAACTGACCGGAGCCTAAACGATCAAATTAATAACTTGAGTCTGGATACCCAACGAAACTGACCGGAGCCTGAACGCACAACGTAATAACAGGAGTCTGGAGACCCAATGAAACATACCGGAGCCTGAACGCTCAACGTAATAACCGGAGTCTGGATACCCAACGAACCTGACCGGAGCCTGAACGCTCAAGGTAATAACCGGAGTCTGGATACCCAACAAAACTGACCTGAGCCTGAACGCTCAACGTAATAACCGGAGTCTGGATACTCAACGAAACTGACCGGAGCCGGAATGCTCAACTTTATAACTGGAGACTGGATGCTCAACGAAACTGAACGGAGCCTGAACGCTTAACGTAATAACCGGAGTCTAGATACCCAACAAAACTTACCGGAGCCTGAACGCCTAATGTAATAACCAGAGTCTGGATACACAACGAAACTGACCGGAGCCTAAACGATCAAATTAATAACCTGAGTCTGGATACCCAACGAAACTGACCGGAGCCTGAACGCACAACGTAATAACAGGAGTATGGATACCCAACAAAACTGACCGGAGCCTGAACGCTCAACGTAATAACCGGAGTCTGGATACCCAACGAAATTGATCGGAGCCTAAACGCTCAACGTAATAACAGGAGTCTGGATACCCAACAAAATTGACCGGAGCCTGAACGCTCAACGTAATAACCGGAATCTGGATACTCAACAAAACTAACCGGAGCCTGAACGCTCAACGTAATAACCGGAGTCTGGATACAAAACGAAACTGACCGGAGCCTGAACGATCAACGTAATAACCGGAGTCTGGATACCCAATGAAACTGACCGGAGCCTGAACGCTCAACGTAATAACCGGAATCTGGATACTCAACGAAACTAACCGGAGCCTGAACGCTCAACGTAATAACCAGAGTCTGGATACTCAACGAAACTGACTGGAGCCTGAACAATCAACGTAATAACTGGAGTCTGGATACAAAAGGAAACCGACCGGAGCCTGAACGCTAAACGTAATAACTGGAGTCTGGATACCCAATGAAACTGACCGGAGCCTGAACGCTCAACGTAATAACCGGAATCTCGATACCCAACGAAACTAACCAGAGCCTGAACGCTCAACGTAATAACCGGAGTCTTGATACTCAACGAAACTGACCGGAGCCTGAACGCTCAATGTAATAACCGGAATCTGGATTCCCAACGAAACTGACCAGAGCCTGAACGCCCAACGTAATAACCGGAGTCTGGATATCCAACGAAATTGACCGGAGCCTGTTCTCTCAACGTAATAACCGGAGTCTGGATACCCAACAAAACTGACCGGAGCCTGAACGTTCGACGTAAAAACCGGAGTCTGGATACCCAACAAAACTGACCGGAGCCTGAACGCTCAACGTAATAACCGGAGTCTGGATACCCAACGAAACTGACCAGAGCCTGAATGCTCAACGTAATAACCGAAGTCTGGATGCCAAACGAAACTGACCAGAGCCTGAACGCTCAACGAAATAACCGTAGTCTGGAGACCCAATGAAACTGACCGGAGCCTGAACGCTCAACGTAATAACCGGAGTCTGGATACCCAACGAAACTAACCGGAGCCTGAATGCTCAACGTAATAACCGGAGTCTTGATACTCAACGAAACTGACCGGAGCCTTAACGCACAACGTAATAACCGGAGTCTGGATACCCAACGAAACTGACTGGAGCCTGAACGCTCAACGTAATAACCGGAGTCTGAATACCCATCGAAACTGACCGGAGCCTGCTCGCTCAACGTAATAACTAGAGTCTAGATACCCAACAAAACTGACCGGAGCCTGAACGCTCAACGTAATAACCGGAGTCTGGATACCCAACGAAACTGACCGTAGCCTGACCGCTCAACGTAATAACCGAAGTCTGGATACCAAACAAAACTGACCGGAGCCTGAACGCTCAACGTAATAACCGAAGTCTGGAGACCCAATGGAAATGACCGGATCATGAACGCTCAACGTAATAACCAGAGTCTGGATACCCAACGAACCTGACCGGAGCCTGATCGCTCAAGTCATAACCGGAGTTTGGATACCCAACAAAACTGACCTGAGCCTGAACGCTCAATAGAAAAATAGGAGTCTGGATACCCAACGAATCTGACCGGAGCCTAAACGCTCAACGTAATAACCGGAGTCTGGATACCCAACAAAACTGAACGGAGCCTGAACGCTCAACGTAATAACCGGAGTCTGGATACTCAACGAAACTGACCGGAGCCGGAACGCTCAACGTCATAACTGGAGTCTGGATGCTCAACGAAACTGACCGGAGCCTGAACGCTTAACGTAATAACCGGAGTCTAGATACCCAACAAAACTGACCAGAGCCTGAACGCCTAATGTAATAACCAGAGTCTGGATACGCAATGAAACTGACCGGAGCCTGAACGATCAACGTAATAACCGGAGTCTGGATACGCAACGAAACTGACCGGAGCCTGAACGCTCAACGTAATAACCGGAGTCTGGATACCTAACGAAATTGACCGAAACCTGAATGCTCAACGTAATAAACGAAGTCTGGATACCAAACAAAACTGACCGGAGCCTGAACGATCAACGTAATAACCGGAGTCTAGATACCCAACGAAACTGACCGGAGCCTGAACGCTAAACGTAATAACCGGATTCTGGATACCCAACGAAACTGATCGGAGCCTAAACGCTCAATGTAATAACAGGAGTCTAGATACCCAACAAAATTGACCGGAGCCTGAACGTTCAACGTAAAAACCGGAGTCTGGATACCCAACAAAACTGACCGGAGCCTGAACGCTCAACGTAATAACCGGAGTCTGGATACCCAACGAAACTGACCGGAGCCTGAACGCTCAACGTAATAACCGAAGTCTGGATACCAAACAAAACTGACCGGAGCCTGAACGCTCAACGTAATAACCGGAGTCTGGAGACCCAATGTAACTGACCGGAGCCTGAACGCTCAACGTAATAACCGGAGTCTGGATAACCAACGAACCTGACGGGAGCCTGAACGCTCAACGTAATAACCGGAGTCTGGATACCCAACAAAACTGACCTGAGCCTGAACGCTCAATGGAAAAACAGGAGTCGGGATACCCAACAAATCTGACCGGAGCCTGAACGCTCAACGTAATAACCGGAGTCTGGATACCCAACAAAACTGAACGGAGCCTGAACGCTCAACGTAATAACTGGAGTCTGGATACTCAACGAAACTGACCGGAGCCGGAACGCTCAACTTCATAACTGGAGTCTGGATGCTCAACAAAACTGACCGGAGCCTGAATGCTTAACGTAATAACCGGAGTCTAGATACCCAACAAAACTGACCGGAGCCTGAACGTCTAATGTAATAACCAGAGTCTGGATACGCAACGAAACTGACCGGAGTCTAAACGATCAACGTAATAACTGGAGTCTGGATACCCAACGAAACTGACCGGAGCCTGAACGCACAACGTAATAACCGGAGTCTGGATACCCAACGAAACTGATCGGAGCCTAAACGCTCAACGTAATAACAGGAGTCTGGATACCCAACAAAATTGACCGGAGCCTGAACGCTCAACGTAATAACCGAAATCTGGATACTCAACGAAACTAACCGGAGCCTGAACGCTCAACATAATAACCGGAGTCTAGATACAAAACGAAACTGACCGGAGCCTGAACGCTCAACGTAATAACCGGAGTCTGGATACCCAACGAAACTGACCGGAGCCTGAATGCTCAACGTAATATCCGGAGTCTGGATACTCAACGAAACTGACTGGAGCCTGAACAATCAACATAATAACTAGACTCTGGATACACAACGAAACTGACCGAAGCCTAAACGATCAAATTAATAACCTGAGTCTGGATACCCAACGAAACTGACCGGAGCCTGAACGCACAACGTAATAACAGGAGTCTGGATACCCAACAAAACTGACCGGAGCCTGAACGCTCAACGTAATAACCGGAGTCTAGATACCCAACGAAACTGATCGGAGCCTAATCGCTCAACGTAATAACAGGAGTCTGGATACCCAACAAAATTGACCGGAGCCTGAACGCTCAACGTAATAACCGGAATCTGGATACTCAAAAAAACTAACCGGAGCCTGAACGCTCAACGTAATAACCGGAGTCTGGATACAAAACAAAACTGACCGGAGCCTGAACGCTCAACGTAATAACCGGAGTCTGGATACCCAATGAAACTGACCAGAGCCTGAACGCTCAACGTAATAACCGGAATCTGGATACTCAACGAAACTAACCGGAGCCTGAACGCTCAACGTAATAACCAGAGTCTGGATACTCAACGAAACTGACTGGAGCCTGAACAATCAACGTAATAACTGGAGTCTGGATACAAAAGGAAACCGACCGGAGCCTGAACGCTAAACGTAATAACTGGAGTCTGGATACCCAATGAAACTGACCGGAGCCTGAACGCTCAACGTAATAACCGGAATCTCGATACCCAACGAAACTAACCGGAGCCTGAACGCTCAACGTAATAACCGGAGTCTTGATACTCAACGAAACTGACCGGAGCCTGAACGTTCAATGTAATAACCGGAATCTGGATTCCCAACGAAACTGACCAGAGCCTGAACGCCCAACGTAATAACCGGAGTCTGGATACCCAACGAAACTGACCGGAGCCTGTTCGCTCAACGTAATAACCGGAGTCTGGATACCCAACAAAACTGACCGGAGCCTGAACGTTCGACGTAAAAATCGGAGTCTGGATACCCAACAAAACTGACCGGAGCCTGAACGCTCAACGTAATAACCGGAGTCTGGATACCCAACGAAACTGACCAGAGCCTGAACGCTCAACGTAATAACCGAAGTCTGGATGCCAAACGAAACTGACCGGAGCCGGAACGCTCAACGTCATAACTGGAGTCTGGATGCTCAACGAAACTGACCGGAGCCTGAACGCTCAACGTAATAACCGGAGTCTGGATACCCAACGAAACTAACCGGAGCCTGAATGCTCAACGTAATAACCGGAGTCTTGATACTCAACGAAACTGACCGGAGCCTTAACGCACAACGTAATAACCGGAGTCTGGATACCCAACGAAACTGACTGGAGCCTGAACGCTCAACGTAATAACCGGAGTCTGGATACCCATCGAAACTGACCGGAGCCTGCTCGCTCAACGTAATAACTGGAGTCTGGATACCCAACAAAACTGACCGGAGCCTGAACGCTCAACGTAATAACCTGAGTCTGGATACCCAACGAAACTGACCGTAGCCTGATCGCTCAACGTAATAACCGAAGTCTGGATACCAAACAAAACTGACCGGAGCCTGAACGCTCAACGTAATAACCGGAGTCTGGAGACCCAATGAAAATGACCGGAGCATGAACGCTCAACGTAATAACCAGAGTCTGGATACCCAACGAACCTGACCGGAGCCTGATCGCTCAAGTCATAACCGGAGTTTGGATACCCAACAAAACTGACCTGAGCCTGAACGCTCAATAGAAAAATAGGAGTCTGGATACCCAACGAATCTGACCGGAGCCTGAACGCTCAACGTAATAACCGGAGTCAGGATACCCAACAAAACTGAACGGAGCCTGAACGCTCAACGTAATAACCGGAGTCTGGATACTCAACGAAACTGACCGGAGCCGGAATGCTCAACGTCATAACTGGAGTCTGGATGCTCAACGAAACTGACCGGAGCCTGAACGCTTAACGTAATAACCGGAGTCTAGATACCCATCAAAACTGACCAGAGCCTGAACGCCTAATGTAATAACCAGAGTCTGGATACGCAATGAAACTGACCGGAGCCTGAACGATCAACGTAATAACCGGAGTCTGGATACGCAACGAAATTGACCGGAGCCTGAACGCTCAACGTAATAACCGGAGTCTGGATACCTAACGAAATTGACCGAAACCTGAACGCTCAACGTAATAACCGAAGTCTGGATACCAAACAAAACTGACCGGAGCCTGAACGATCAACGTAATAACCGGAGTCTGGATACCCAACGAAACTGACCGGAGCCTGAACGCTAAACGTAATAACCGGATTCTGGATACCCAACGAAACTGATCGGAGCCTAAACGCTCAATGTAATAACAGGAGTCTGGATACCCAACAAAATTGACCGGAGCCTGAACGCTCAACGTAATAACCGGAATCTGGATACTCAACGAAACATACCGGAGCCTTAACGCTCAACGTAATTACCGAAGTCTGGATACTCAACGAATCTGATTGGAGCCTGAACAAACAACGTAATAACTGGAGGCTGGATACAAAACAAAACTGACCGGAGCCTGAACGCTCAACGTAATAACCAGAATCTCGATACCCAACGAAACTAACCGGAGCCTGAATGCTCAACGTAATAACTGGAGTCTTGATACTCAACGAAACTGACCGGAGCCTTAACGCTCAACGTAATAACCGGAGTCTGGATACCCAACGAAACTGACCGGAGCCTGAACGCTCAACGTAATAACCGGAGTCTGGATACCCAACAAAACTGACCGGAGCCTGAACGCTCAACGTAATAACCGGAGTCTGGATACCCAACGAAACTGACCGGAGCCTGCTCGCTCAACGTAATAACCGGAGTCTGGATACCCAACAAAACTGACCGGAGCCTGAACGTTCAACGTAAAAACCGGAGTCTGGATACCCAACAAAACTGACCGGAGCCTGAACGCTCAACGTGATAACCGGAGTCTGGATACCCAACGAAACTGACCGGAGCCTGAACGCTCAACGTAATAACCGAAGTCTGGATACCAAACAAAACTGACCGGAGCCTGAACGCTCAACGTAATAACCGGAGTCTGGAGACCCAATGTAACTGACCCGAGCCTGAACGCTCAACGTAATAACCGGAGTCTGGATACCCAACGAACCTGACCGGAGCCTGAACGCTCAACGTAATAACCGGAGTCTGGATACCCAACAAAACTGACCTGAGCCTGAACGCTCAATGGAAAAACAGGAGTCTGGATACCCAACGAATCTGACCGGAGCCTGAACGCTCAACGTAATAACCGGAGTCTGGATACCCAACAAAACTGAACGGAGCCTGAACGCTCAACGTAGTAACTGGAGTCTGGATACTCAACGAAACTGACCGGAGCCGGAACGCTCAACTTCATAACTGGAGTCTGGATGCTCGACGAAACTGACCGGAGCCTGAACGCTTAACGTAATAACCGGAGTCTAGATACCCAACAAAACTGACCGGAGCCTGAACGCCTAATGTAATAACAAGAGTCTGGATACGCAACGAAACTGACCAGAGTCTAAACGATCAACGTAATAACCGGAGTCTGGATACCCAACAAAACTGACCGGAGCCTGAACGCACAACGTAATAACCAGAGTCTGGATACCCAACGAAACTGATCGGAGCCTAAACGCTCAACGTAATAACAGGAGTCTGGATACCCAACAAAATTGACTGGAGCCTGAACGCTCAACGTAATAACCGAAATCTGGATACTCAACGAAACTAACCGGAGCCTGAACGCTCAACGTAATAACCGGAGTCTGGATACAAAACGAAACTGACCGGAGCCTGAACGCTCAACGTAATAACCGGAGTCTGGATACCCAATGAAACTGACCGGAACCTGAACGCTCAACGTAATATCCGGAGTCTGGATACTCAACGAAACTGACTGGAGCCTGAACAATCAACATAATAACTAGACTCTGGATACAAAACGAAACTGACCGGAGCCTGAACGCTCAACGTAATAATCAGAGTCTGGATACCCAATGAAACTGACCGGAGCCTGAACGCTCAACGTAATAACCAGAATCTCGATACCCAACGAAACTAACCGGAGCCTGAATGCTCAATGTAATAACCGGAGTCTTGATACTCAACGAAACTGACCGGAGCCTTAACGCTCAACGTAATAACCGGAGTCTGGATACCCAACGAAACTGACCGGAGCCTGAACGCTCAACGTAATAACCGGAGTCTGGATACCCAACGAAACTGACCGGAGCCTGAACGCTCAACGTAATAACCGGAGTCTGGATACCCAACGAAACTGACCGGAGCCTGCTCGCTCAACGTAATAACCGGAGTCTGGATACCCAACAAAATTGACCAGAGCCTGAACGTTCAATGTAAAAACCGGAGTCTGGATACCCAACAAAACTGACCGGAGCCTGAACGCTCAACGTGATAACCGGAGTCTGGATACCCAACGAAACTGACCGGAGCCTGAACGCTCAACGTAATAACCGAAGTCTGGATACCAAACAAAACTGACCGGAGCCTGAACGCTCAACGTAATAACCGGAGTCTGGAGACCCAATGTAACTGACCGGAGCCTGAACGCTCAACGTAATAACCGGAGTCTGGATACCCAACGAACCTGACCGGAGCCTGAACGCTCAACGTAATAACCGGAGTCTGGATACCCAACAAAACTGACCGGAGCCTGAACGCTCAACGTAATAACCAGAGTCTGGATACTCAACGAAACTGACTGGAGCCTGAACGATCAACGTAATAACCGGAGTCTGGATACGCAACGAAACTGATCGGAGCCTGAACGATCAACGTAATATTCGGAGTCTGGATACCAAACGAAGCTGACTGGAGCCTGAACGCTCAACGTAATAACCGGAGTCTGGTTACCCAATGAAACTGACCGGAACCTGAACGCTTAACGTAATAACCGTAGTCTAGATACCCAACGAAACTGACTGGAGCCTGAACGCCTAATGTAATAACAAGAGTCTGGATACGCAACGAAACTGACCAGAGTCTAAACGATCAACGTAATAACCGGAGTCTGGATACCCAACAAAACTGACCGGAGCCTGAACGCACAACGTAATAACCGGAGTCTGGATACCCAACGAAACTGATCGGAGCCTAAACGCTCAACGTACTAACAGGAGTCTGGATACCCAACAAAATTGACCGGAGCCTGAACGCTCAACGTAATAACCGGAGTCTGGATACAAAACGAAACTAACCGGAGCCTGAACGCTCAACGTAATAACCGGAGTCTGGATACCCAATGAAACTGACCGGAGCCTGAACGCTCAACGTAATAACCGGAGTCTGGATACTCAACGAAACTGACTGGAGCCTGAACAATCAACATAATAACTAGAGTCTGGATACAAAACGAAACTGACTGGAGCCTGAACGCTCAACGTAATAACCAGAGTCTGGATACCCAATGAAACTGACCGGAGCCTGAACGCTCAACGTAATAACCAGAATCTCGATACCCAACGAAACTAACCGGAGCCTGAATGCTCAATGTAATAACCGGAGTCTTGATACTCAACGAAACTGACCGGAGCCTTAACGCTCAACGTAATAACCGGAGTCTGGATACCCAACGAAACTGACCGGAGCCTGAACGCTCAACGTAATATTCGGAGTCTGGATACCCAACGAAACTGACCGGAGCCTGCTCGCTCAACGTAATAACTGGAGTCTGGATACCCAACAAAACTGACCGGAGCCTGAACGCTCAACGTAATAACCGGAGTCTGGATACCCAACGAAACTGACCGGAGCCTAATCGCTCAACGTAATAACCGAAGTCTGGATACCAAACAAAACTGACCGGAGCCTGAAATCTCAACGTAATAACCGGAGTCTGGAGACCCAATGAAACTGACCGGAGCCTGAACGCTCAACGTAATAACCGGAGTCTGGATACCCAACGAACCTGACCAGAGCCTGAACGCTCAATGTCATAACCGGAGTCTGGATACCCAACAAAACTGACCTGAGCCTGAACGCTCAATGGAAAAACAGGAGTCTGGATACCCAACGAATCTGACCGGAGCCTGAACGCTCAACGTAATAACCGGAGTCTGGATACCCAACAAAACTGAACGGAGCCTGAACGCTCAACGTAATAACCGGAGTCTGGATACTCAAAGAAACTGACCGGAGCCGGAACGCTCAACGTCATAACTGGAGTCTGGATGCTCAACGAAACTGACCGGAGCCTGAACGCTTAACGTAATAACCGGAGTCTAGATACCCAACAAAACTGACCGGAGCCTTAACGCCTAATGTAATAACCAGAGTCTAGATACGCAACGAAACTGACCGGAACCTGAACGATCAACGTAATAAACGGAGTCTGGATACGCAACAAAACTGACCGGAGCCTGAACGCTCAACGTAATAACCGGAGTCTGGATACCCAACGAAACTGATCGGAGCCTAAACGCTCAACGTAATAACAGGAGTCTGGATACCCAACAAAATTGACCGGAGCCTGAACGCTCAACGTAATAACCGGAATCTGGATACTCAACGAAACTAACCGGAGCCTGAACGCTCAACGTAATAACCGGAGTCTGGATACAAAACGAAACTGACCGGAGCCTGAACGCTCAACGTAATAACCGGAGTCTGGATACCCAATGAAACTGATCGGAGCCTGAACGCTCAACGTAATAACCGGAATCTGGATACCTAACGAAACTAACCGGAGCCTGAACGCTCAACGTAATAACCGGAGTCTTGATACTCAACGAAACTGACCGGAGCCGGAACGCTCAACGTAATAACTGGAGTCTGGATGCTCAACGAAAATGACCGGAGCCTGAACGCTCAACATAATAACCGGAATCTTTATACCCATCGAAACTGTCCAGAGCCTGAACGCCTAACGTAATAACCAGAATCAGGATATGCAACGAAACTGACTCGAGCCTGAACGATCAACGTAATAACCGGAGTCTAGATACCCAACGAAACTGACCGGAGCCTGAATGCTCAACGTAATAACCGGAGTCTGGATACTCAACAAAATTGACCGGAACCTGAACGCTCAACGTAATAACCCGAATCTGGACACTGAACGAAACTAACCGGAGCCTGAACGCTCAACGTAATAACTAGAGTCTGGATACTCAACGAAACTGACTGGAGCCTGAATGATCAACGTAATAACCGGAGTCTGGATACGCAGTGAAACTGACCGGAGCCAAAACAATCAACGTAATATTCGGAGTCTGGATACCCAACGAAGCTGACTGGAGCCTGAACGCTCAATGTAATAACCGGAGTATGGTTACCCAATGAAATTGACCGGAACCTGATCGCTTAACGTAATAACCGGAGACTAGATACCCAACGAAACTGACCGGAGCCTGAACGCTTAACGTAATAACCAGAGTCAGGATACGCAACGAAACTGACCGGAGCCTGAACGATCGACGTAATAACCGGAGTCTGGATACCCAACAAAACTGACCGGAGCCTGAACGCTCAACTTAATAACCGGAGTCTGGATACCCAACGAAACTGATCGGAGTCTAAACGCTCAACGTAATAACAGGAGTCTGGATCCCTAACAAAATTGAGCGGAGCCTGAATACTCAACGTAATAACCGGAGTCTTGATACTCAACGAAACTGACCGGAGCCGGAACGCTCAACGTAATAACTGGAGTCTGGATGCTCAACGAAAATGACCGGAGCCTGAATGCTCAACATAATAACCGGAGTCTTTATACCCAACGAAACTAACCGGAGCCTGAACGCGTTACGTTATAACCAGAGTCAGGATATGCAACGAAACTGACCAGAGCCTGAACGATCAACGTAATATCCGGAGTCTGGGTACCCAACGAAACTGACCGGAGCCTGAACGCTCAACGTAATAACCGGAGTCTGGATACCTAACAAAATTGACCGGAACCTGAACGCTCAATGTAATAACCGGAATCTGGAAACTCAACGAAACTAACCGGAGCCTGAATGCTCAACATAATAACTAGAGTCTGGATACTCAACGAAACTGACTGGAGCCTGAACGATCAACGTAATATCCGGAGTCTGGATACGAAACGAAACTGACCGGAGCCTGAACGATCAACGTAATATTCGGAGTCTGGATACCCAACGAAGCTGACTGGAGCCTGAACGCTCAACGTAATAATCGGAGTCTGGTTAACCAATGAAACTGACCGGAACCTGAACGCTTAACGTAATAACCGGAGTCTAGATACCTAACGAAATTGACCGGAGCCTGAACGCCTAACGTAATAACCAGAGTCAGGATACGCAACGAAACTGACCGGAGCCTGAACAATCAACGTAATAACCGGAGTCTGCATACCCAACGAAACTGACCGGAGCCTGAACGCTCAACGTAATAACCGGAGTCTGGATACCCAACGAAACTGATCGGAGCCTAAACGCTCAACGTAATAACAGGAGTCTGGATACCCAACAAAATTGACCGGAGCCTGAACGCTCAACGTAATAACCAGAATCTATATACTCAACGAAACTAACCGGAGCCTGAACGCTCAACGTAATAACCGGAATCTGGATACAAAACGAAACTGACCGGAGCCTGAACGCTCAACGTAATAACCGGAGTCTGGATACCCAATGAAACTGACCGGAGCCTGAATGCTCAACGTAATAATCGGAATCTGGATACCTAACGAAACTAACCGGAGCCTGAACGCTCAACGTAATAACCGGAGTCTTGATACTCAACGAAACTGACCGGAGCCAGAACGCTCAACGTAATAACTGGAGTCTGGATGGTCAACGAAAATGACCGGAGCCCGAACGCTCAACATAATAACCGGAGTCTTTATACCCAACGAAACTGACCGGAGCCTGAACGCCTAACGTAATAACCAGAGTCAGGATATGCAACGAAACTGACTGGAGCCTGAACGATCAACGTAATAACCGGAGTCTGGATACCCAACGAAACTGACCGGAGCCTGAACGCTCAATAATAACCGGAGTCTGGATACCAAAAAAAATTGAACGGAATCTGAACGCTCAACGAAATAACCGGAATCTGGATACTCAACGAAACTAACCGGAGCCTGAACGCTCAACGTAATAACCAGAGTCTGGATACTCAACGAAACTGACTGGAGCCTGAACGATCAACGTAATAACCGGAGTCTGGATACGCAACGAAACTGATCGGAGCCTGAACGATCAACGTAATATTCGGAGTCTGGATACCAAACGAAGCTGACTGGAGCCTGAACGCTCAACGTAATAACCGGAGTCTGGTTACCCAATGAAACTGACCGGAACCTGAACGCTTAACGTAATAACCGTAGTCTAGATACCCAACGAAACTGACTGGAGCCTGAACGCCTAACGTCATAACCAGAGTCAGGATACGCAACGAAACTGACCGGAGCCTGAACGATCAACGTAATAACCGGAGTCTGGATACCCAACGAAACTGACCGGAGCCTGAACGCTCAACGTAATAACCAGAGTCTGGATACCCAACGAAACTGATCGGAGCCTAAACGCTCAACGTAATAACAGGAGTCTGGATACCCAACAAAATTGACCGGAGCCTGAATGCTCAACGTAATAACCAGAATCTGGATACTCAACGAAACTTACCGGAGCCTGAACGCTCAACGTAATAACCGGAATCTGGATACCTAACGAAACTAACCGGAGCCTGAACGCTTAACGTAATAACCGGAGTCTTGATACTCAACAAAACTGACCGGAGCCGGAACGCTCAACGTAATAACTAGAGTCTGGAAGCTCAACGAAAATGACCGGAGCCTGAACGCTCAACATAATAACCGGAGTCTTTATACCCAACGAAACTTTCCGGAGCCTGAACGCCTAACGTAATAACCAGAGTCAGGATATGCAACGAAACTGACCGGTGCCTGAACGATCAACGTAATAACCAGAGTCTGGATACCCAACGAAACTGACCGGAGCCTGAACGCTCAACGTAATAACCGGAGTCTGGATACTCAACAAAATTGACCGGAACCTGAACGCTCAATGTAATAACCGGAATCTGGACACTCAAGGAAACTAACCGGAGCCTGAACGCTCAATGTAATAACCAGAGTCTGGATACTCAACAAAACTGACTGGAGCCTGAACGATCAACGTAATAACCGGAGTTTGGATACGCAGTGAAACTGACCGGAGCCAGAACGATCAACGTAATATTCGGAGTCTGGATACCCAACGAAGCTGACTGGAGCCTGAACGCTCAATGTAATAACCGGATTCTGGTTACCCAATGAAACTGACCGGAACCTGAACGCTTAACGTAATAACCGGAGTCTAGATACCCAACGAAACTGACCGGAGCCTGAACGCTTAACGTAATAACCAGAGTCAGGATACGCAACGAAACTGACTGGAGCCTGAACGATCAACGTAATAATCGGAGTTTGGATACCCAACGAAACTGACCGGAGCCTGAACGCTCAACTTAATAACCGGAATCTGGATACCCAACGAAACTGATCGGAGCCTAAACGCTCAACGTAATAACAGGAGTCTGGATCCCCAACAAAATTGAGCGGAGCCTGAACGCTCAACGTAATAACCGGAATCTGGATACTCAACCTAATAACCGGAGTCTTGATACTCAACGAAACTGACCGGAGCCGGAACGCTCAACGTAATAACTAGAGTCTGGATGCTCAACGAAAATGACCGGAGCCTGAACGCTCAACATAATAACCGGAGTCTTTATACCCAATGAAACTGACCGGAGCCTGAACGCGTAACGTTATAACCAGAGTCAGGATATGCAACGAAACTGACTAGAGCCTGAACGATTAACGTAATAACCAGAGTCTGGATACCCAACGAAACTGACTGGAGCCTGAACGCTCAACGTAATAACCGGAGTCTGGATACCTAACAAAATTGACCGGAACCTGAACGCTCAACGTAATAACCGGAATCTGGAAACTCAACGAAACTAACCGGAGCCTGAATTCTCATCTTAATAACTAGAGTCTGGATACTCAAAGAAACTGACTGGAGTCTGACTGATCAACTTAATAACCGGAGTCTGGATACACAACGAAATTGACCGGAGCCTAAACGATCAACGTGATATTTGGAGTCTGGATACCCAACGAAGCTGACTGGAGCCTGAACGCTCAACGTAATAACTGGAGTCTGGTTACCCAATGAAACTGACCGGAACCTGAACGCTTAACGTAATAACCAGAGTCTAGATACCCAACGAAACTGACTGGAGCCTGAACGCCTAACGTCATAACCAGAGTCAGGATACGCAACGAAACTGACCGGAGCCTGAACAATCAACGTAATAACCGGAGTCTGCATACCCAACGAAACTGACCGGAGCCTGAACGCTCAACGTAATAACCGGAGTCTGGATACCCAACGAAACTGATCGGAGCCTAAACGCTCAACGTAATAACAGGAGTCTGGATACCCAACAAAATTGACTGGAGCCTGAACGCTCAACGTAATAACCGAAATCTATATACTCAACGAGACTAACCGGAGCCTGAACGCTAAACGTAATAACCGGAGTCTGGATACAAAACAAAATTGACCGGAGCCTGAACGCTCAACGTAATAACCGGAGTCTGGATACCCAATGAAACTGACCGGAGCCTGAATGCTCAACGTAATAATCGGAATCTGGATACCTAACGAAACTAACCGGAGCCTGAACGCTCAACGTAATAACCGGAGTCTTGATACTCAACGAAACTGACCGGAACCGGAACGCTCAACGTAATAACTGGAGTCTGGATACTCAACGAAAATGACCGGAGCCCGAACGCTCAACATAATAACCGGAGTCTTTATAACCAACGAAACTGACCGGAGCCTGAACGCCTAACGTAATAACCAGAGTCTGGATATGCAACGAAACTGATCGGAGCCTGAACGATCAACGTAATGACCGGTGTTTGGAAACCCAACGAAACTGACCGGAGCCTGAACACTCAACGTAATAACCGGAGTCTGGATACCCAACAAAATTGACCGGAACCTGAACGCTCAACGTAATAACCGGAATCTAGATACTCAACGAAACTAACCGGAGCCTAAACGCTCAACGTAATAACCAGAGTCTGGATACTCAACGAAACTGACTGGAGCCTGAACGATCAACGTAATAACTGGAGTCTGGATACGCAACGAAACTGACCGGAGCCTGAACGATCAACGTAATATTCGGAGTCTGGATACCTAACGAAGCTGACTGGAGCCTGAACGCTCAACGTAATAACCGGAGTCTGGTTACCCAATGAAACTGACCGGAACCTGAACGCTTAACGTAATAACCGGAGTCTAGATACCCAACGAAACTGACTGGAGCCTAAACGCCTAACGTCATAACCAGAGTCAGGATACGCAACGAAACTGACCGGAGCCTGAACGATCAACGTAATAACCGGAGTCTGGATACCCAACGAAACTGTCCGGAGCCTGAACGCTCAACGTAATAACCGGAGTCTGGATACCCAACGAAACTGATCGGAGCCTAAACGCTCAACGTAAAAACAGGAGCCTGGATACCCAAAAAAATTGAGCGGAGCCTGAACGCTCAACGTAATAACCGGAATCTGGATACTCAACGTAATAACCGGAGTCTTGATAATCAATGAAACTGACCGGAGCCGGAACGCTCAATGTAATAACTGGAGTCTGGATGCTCAACGAAAATGACTGGAGCCTGAACGCTCAACATAATAATCGGAGTCTTTATACCCAACGAAACTGACTGGAGCCTGAACACCTAATGTAATAACCAGAGTCAGGATATGCAACGAAGCTGACCGCAGCCTGAACGATCAACGTAATAACCGGAGTCTAGATACCCAACAAAACTGACCGGAGCCTGAACGCTCAACGTAATAACTGGAGTCTGGATACCCAACAAATTTGACCGGAACCTGAACGCTCAACGTAATAACCGGAATCTGGATACTCAACGAAACTAACCGTAGCCTGAACGCTCAACATAATAACCAGAGTCTAGATACTCAATGAAACTGACTGGAGCCTTAACGATCAACGTAATAACCAGAGTCTGGATACGCAACGAAACTGACCGGAGCCTGAACGATCAATGTAATATTCGGAGTCGGGATACCCAACGAAGCTGACTGGAGCCTGAATGCTCAACGTAATAATTGGAGTCTGGTTACCCAACGAAACTGACCGGAACCTGAACGCTTAACGTAATAACAGGAGTCTAGATACCAAACGAAACTGACCGGAGCCTGAACGCCTAACGTAATTACCAGAGTCAGGATACGCAACGAAACTGACCGGAGCCTGAACGATCAACGTAATAACCGGAGTCTGGATACCCAACGAAACTTACCAGAGCCTGAACGCTCAACGTAATAACCGGAGTCTGGATACCCAACGAAACTGATCGGAGCCTAAACGCTCAACGTAATAACAAGAGTCTGGGTACCCAAGAAAATTGACCGGAGCCTGAACGCTCAACGTAATAACCGAAATCTAGATACTCAACAAAACTAACCGGAGCCTGAACGCTCAACGTAATAACCGGAGTCTGGATACTCAACGAAACTGACTGGAGCCTGAACAATCAACGTAATAACTGGAGTTTGGATACAAAACGAAACTGACCTGAGCCTGAACACTCAACGTAATAACCGGAGTCTAGATACCCAATGAAACTGACCGGAGCCTGAACGCTCAACGTATTAACCGGAATCTCGATACCGAATGATACTAACTGGAGCCTGAATGCTCAACGTAATAATCGGAGTCTTGATACTCAACGAAACTGACCGGAGCCTGAACGCTCAACGTAATAACCGGAGTCTGGATACCCAACGAAACTGACCGGAGCCTGAACGCTCAACGTAATAACCGGAGTCTGGATACCCAACGAAACTGACCAGAGCCTGCTCGCTCAACGTAATAACCGAAGTCTGGATACCTAACAAAACTGACCGGAGCCTGAACGTTCAACGTAAAAACCGGAGTCTAGATACCCAACAAAACTGACCAGAGCCTGAACGATCAACTTAATTACCGGACTCTGGATACCCAACGAAACTGACCGGAGCCTGAACGCTCAACGTAATAACCGGAGTCTGGATACCCAACAAAATTGACCGGAACCTGAACGCTCGACGTAATAACCGGAATCTAGATACTCAACGAAACTAACCGGAGCCTGAACGCTCAACGTAATAACCGGAGTCTGGATACTCAACGAAACTGACTGGATCCTGAACAATCAACGTAATAACTAGAGTCTGGATACAAAACGAAACTGACCGGAGCCTGAACGCTCAACCTAATAACCGGAGTCTGGATACCCAATGAAACTGACCGGAGCCTGAACGCTCAACGTAATAACCGGAATCTCGATACCGAAAGAAACTAACCGGAGCCTGAACACTCAACGTAATAATCAGAGTCTTGATACTCAACGAAACTGACCGGAGCCTGAACGCTTAACGTAATAACCAGAGTCAGGATACGCAACGAAACTGACTGGAGCCTGAACGATCAACGTAATAACCGGAGTCTGGATACCCAACGAAACTGACCGGAGCCTGAACGCTCAACTTAATAACCGGAGTCTGGATACCCAACGAAACTGATCGGAGCCTAAACGCTCAACGTAATAACAGGAGTCTGGATCCCCAACAAAATTGAGCGGAGCCTGAACGCTCAACGTAATAACCGGAATCTGGATACTCAACGTGATAACCGCAGTCTTGATACTCAACGAAACTGACCGGAGCCGGAACGCTCAACGTAATAACTAGAGTCTGGATGCTCAACGAAAATGACCGGAGCCTGAACGCTCAACATAATAACCGGAGTCTTTATACCCAATGAAACTGACCGGAGCCTGAACGCGTAACGTTATAACCAGAGTCAGGATATGCAACGAAACTGACTAGAGCCTGAACGATCAACGTAATAACCGGAGTCTGGATACCCAACGAAACTGACCGGAGCCTGAACGCTCAACGTAATAACCGGAGTCTGGATACCTAACAAAATTGACCGGAACCTGAACGCTCAACGTAATAACCGGAATCTGGAAACTCAACGAAACTAACCGGAGCCTGAATGCTCAACTTAATAACTAGAGTCTGGATACTCAAAGAAACTGACTGGAGTCTGACTGATCAACGTAATAACCGGAGTCTGGATACACAACGAAATTGACCGGAGCCTGAACGATCAACGTGATATTCGGAGTCTGGATACCCAACGAAGCTGACTGGAGCCTGAACGCTCAACGTAATAACTGGAGTCTGGTTACCCAATGAAACTGACCGGAACCTGAACGCTTAACGTAATAACCGGAGTCTAGATACCCAACGAAACTGACTGGAGCCTGAACGCCTAACTTCATAACCAGAGTCAGGATACGCAACGAAACTGACCGGAGCCTGAACAATCAACGTAATAACCGGAGTCTGCATACCCAACGAAACTGACCAGAGCCTGAACGCTCAACGTAATAACCGGAGTCTGGATACCCAACGAAACTGATCGGAGCCTAAACGCTAAACGTAATAACAGGAGTCTGGATACCCAACAAAATTGACCGGAGCCTGAACGCTCAACGTAATAACCGAAATCTATATACTCAACGAAACTAACCGGAGCCTGAACGCTCAACGTAATAACCGGAGTCTGGATACAAAACGAAATTGACCGGAGCCTGAACGCTCAACGTAATAACCGGAGTCTGGATCCCCAATGAAACTGACCGGAGCCTGAATGCTCAACGTAATAATCGGAATCTGGATACCTAACGAAACTAACCGGAGCCTGAACGCTCAACGTAATAACCGGAGTCTTGATACTCAACGAAACTGACCGGAGCCGGAACTCTCAACGTAATAACTGGAGTCTGGATGCTCAACGAAAATGACCGGAGCCCGAACGCTCAACATAATAACCGGAGTCTTTATAACCAACGAAACTGACCGGAGCCTGAACGCCTAACGTAATAACCAGAGTCTGGATATGCAACGAAACTGATCGGAGCCTGAACGATCAACGTAATAACCGGTGTCTGGAAACCCAACGAAACTGACCGGAGCCTGAACCTCAACGTAATAACCGGAGTCTGGATACCCAACAAAATTGACCGGAACCTTAACGCTCAACGTAATAACCGGAATCTAGATACTCAACGAAACTAACCGGAGCCTAAACGCTCAACGTAATAACCAGTGTCTGGATACTCAACGAAACTGACTGGAGCCTGAACGATCAACGTAATAACAGGAGTCTGGATACGCAACGAAACTGACCGGAGCCTGAACGATCAACGTAATATTCGGAGTCTGGGTACCTAACGAAGCTGACTGGAGCCTGAACGCTCAACGTAATAACCGGAGTCTGGTTACCCAATGAAACTGACCGGAACCTGAACGCTTAACGTAATAACCGGAGTCTAGATACCCAACGAAACTGACTGGAGCCTGAACGCCTAACGTCATAACCAGAGTCAGGATATGCAACGAAACTGACCGGAGCCTGAACGATCAACGTAATAACCGGAGTCTGGATACCCAATAAAACTGTCCGGAGCCTGAACGCTCAACGTAATAACCGGAGTCTGGATACCCAACGAAACTGATCGGAGCCTAAACGCTCAACGTAATAACAGGAGTCTGGATACCCAAAAAAATTGAGCGGAGCCTGAACGCTCAACGTAATAACCGGAATCTGGATACTCAACGTAATAACCGGAGTCTTGATAATCAACGAAACTGACCGGAGCCGGAACGCTCAACGTAATAACTGGAGTCTGGATGCTCAACGAAAATGACCGGAGCCTGAACGCTCAACATAATAACCGGAGTCTTTATACCCAACGAAACTGACCGGAGCCTGAACACCTAACGTAATAACCAGAGTCAGGATATGTAACGAAACTGACCGGAGCCTGAACGATCAACGTAATAACCGGAGTCTGGATACCCAACGAAACTGACCGGAGCCTGAACGCTCAACGTAATAACTGGAGTCTGGATACCCAACACATTTGACCGGAACCTGAACGCTCAACGTAATAACCGGAATCTGGATACTCAACGAAACTAACCGGAGCCTGAACGCTCAACATAATAACCAGAGTCTGGATACTCAACGAAACTGACTGGAGCCTGAACGATCAACGTAATAACCGGAGTCTGGATACGCAACGAAACTGACCGGAGCCTGAACGATCAATGTAATATTTGGAGTCTGGATACCCAACGAAGCTGACTGGAGCCTGAATGCTCAACGTAATAATTGGAGTCTGGTTACCCAACGAAACTGACCGGAACCTGAACGCTTAACGTAATAACAGGAGTCTAGATACCCAAAGAAACTGACCGGAGCCTGAACGCCTAACGTAATTACCAGAGTCAGGATACGCAACGAAACTGACCGGAGCCTGAACGATCAACGTAATAACCGGAGTCTGGATACCCAACGAAACTTACCAGAGCCTGAACGCTCAACGTAATAACCGGAGTCTGGATACCCAACGAAACTGATCGGAGCCTAAACGCTCAACGTAATAACAAGAGTCTGGATACCCAAGAAAATTGACCGGAGATTGAACGCTCAACGTAATAACCGGAATCTAGATACTCAACGAAACTAACCGGAGCCTGAACGCTCAACGTAATAACCGGAGTCTGGATACTCAACGAAACTAACCGGAACCTGAACGCTCAACGTAATAACCGGAGTCTAGATACCCAATGAAACTGACCGGAGCCTGAACGCTCAACGTATTAACCGGAATCTCGATACCGAATGATACTAACCGGAGCCTGAATGCTCAACGTAATAATCGGAGTCTTGATACTCAACGAAACTGACCGGAGCCTGAACGCTCAACGTAATAACCGGAGTCTGGATACCCAACGAAACTGACCGGAGCCTGAACGCTCAACGTAATAACCGGAGTCTGGATACCCAACGAAACTGACCAGAGCCTGCTCGCTCAACGTAATAACCGAAGTCTGGATACCTAACAAAACTGACTGGAGCCTGAACGTTCAACGTAAAAACCGGAGTCTGGATACCCAACAAAACTGACCAGAGCCTGAACGATCAACTTAATAACCGGAGTCTGGATACCCAACGAAACTGACCGGAGCCTGAACGCTCAACGTAATAACCGGAGTCTGGATACCCAACAAAATTGACCGGAACCTGAACGCTCGACGTAATAACCGGAATCTGGATACTCAACGAAACTAACCGGAGCCTGAACGCTCAACGTAATAACCGGAGTCTGGATACTCAACGAAACTGACTGGATCCTGAACAATCAACGTAATAACTAGAGTCTGGATACAAAACGAAACTGACCGGAGCCTGAACGCTCAACCTAATAACCGGAGTCTGGATACCCAATGAAACTGACCGGAGCCTGAACGCTCAACGTAATAACCGGAATCTCGATACCGAACGAAACTAACCGGAGCCTGAACACTCAACGTAATAATCAGAGTCTTGATACTCAACGAAACTGACCGGAGCCTGAACGCTCAACGTAATAACCGGAGTCTGGATACCCAACAAAACTGACCGGAGCCGGAACGCTCAACGTAATAACCGAAGTCTGGATACCCAACGAAACTGACCGGAGCCTGCTCGCTCAAAGTAATAACCTGAGTCTGGATACCCAACGAAACTGATCGGAGCCTGAACGCTCAACGTAATAACCGGAGTCTGGATACCCAACGAAACTGACCGGAGCCTGAACGCTCAACGTAATAACCGGAGTCTGGATACCAAACGAAACTGACCGGAGCCTGAACGCTCAACGTAATAACCGGAGTCTGGATACCCAACAAAATTGACCGGAACCTGAACGCTCAACGTAATAACCAGAATCTGGATACTCAACGAAACTAACCGGAGCCTGAACGCTCAACGTAATAACCGGAGTCTGGATACTCAACAAAACTGACTAGAGCCTGAACAATCAACATAATAACTGGAGTCTGGATACAAAACAAAACTGACCGGAGCCTGAACGCTCAACGTAATAACCAGAGTCTGGATACCCAAAGAAACTGATCAGAGCCTGAACGCTCAACGTAATAACCGGAATCTCGATACCGAACGAAACTAACCGGAGCTTGAACGCTCAACGTAATAATCGGAGTCTTGATACTCAACGAAACTGACCGGAGCCTGAACGCTCAACGTAATAACCGGAGTCTGGATACCCAACGAAACTGACCGGAGCCTGAACGCTCAACGTAATAACCGGAGTCTGGATACCCAACGAAACTGACCGGAGCCTGAACGCTCAACGTAATAACTGGAGTCTGGATACCCAACACATTTGACCGGAACCTGAACGCTCAACGTAATAACCGGAATCTGGATACTCAACGAAACTAACCGGAGCCTGAACGCTCAACATAATAACCAGAGTCTGGATACTCAACGAAACTGACTGGAGCCTGAACGATCAACGTAATAACCGGAGTCTGGATACGCAACGAAACTGACCGGAGCCTGAACGATCAATGTAATATTTGGAGTCTGGATACCCAACGAAGCTGACTGGAGCCTGAATGCTCAACGTAATAATTGGAGTCTGGTTACCCAACGAAACTGACCGGAACCTGAACGCTTAACGTAATAACAGGAGTCTAGATACCTAATGAAACTGACCGGAGCCTGAACGCCTAACGTAATTACCAGAGTCAGGATACGCAACGAAACTGACCGGAGCCTGAACGATCAACGTAATAACCGGAGTCTGGATACCCAACGAAACTTACCAGAGCCTGAACGCTCAACGTAATAACCGGAGTCTGGATACCCAACGAAACTGATCGGAGCCTAAACGCTCAACGTAATAACAAGAGTCTGGATACCCAAGAAAATTGACCGGAGATTGAACGCTCAACGTAATAACCGGAATCTAGATACTCAACGAAACTAACCGGAGCCTGAACGCTCAACGTAATAACCGGAGTCTGGATACTCAACGAAACTGACTGGAGCCTGAACAATCAACGTAATAACTGGAGTTTGGATACAAAACGAAACTGACCGGAGCCTGAACACTCAACGTAATAACCGGAGTCTAGATACCCAATGAAACTGACCGGAGCCTGAACGCTCAACGTATTAACCGGAACCTCGATACCGAATGATACTAACCGGAGCCTGAATGCTCAACGTAATAATCGGAGTCTTGATACTCAACGAAACTGACCGGAGCCTGAACGCTCAACGTAATAACCGGAGTCTGGATACCCAACGAAACTGACCGGAGCCTGAACGCTCAACGTAATAACCGGAGTCTGGATACCCAACGAAACTGACCAGAGCCTGCTCGCTCAACGTAATAACCGAAGTCTGGATACCTAACAAAACTGACCGGAGCCTGAACGTTCAACGTAAAAACCGGAGTCTGGATACCCAACAAAACTGACCAGAGCCTGAACGATCAACTTAATAACCGGAGTCTGGATACCCAACGAAACTGACCGGAGCCTGAACGCTCAACGTAATAACCGGAGTCTGGATACCCAAAAAAATTGACCGGAACCTGAACGCTCGACGTAATAACCGGAATCTGGATACTCAACGAAACTAACCGGAGCCTGAACGCTCAACGTAATAACCGGAGTCTGGATACTCAACGAAACTGACTGGATCCTGAACAATCAACGTAATAACTAGAGTCTGGATACAAAACGAAACTGACCGGAGCCTGAACGCTCAACCTAATAACCGGAGTCTGGATACCCAATGAAACTGACCGGAGCCTGAACGCTCAACGTAATAACCGGAATCTCGATACCGAACGAAACTAACCGGAGCCTGAACACTCAACGTAATAATCAGAGTCTTGATACTCAACGAAACTGACCGGAGCCTGAACGCTCAACGTAATAACCGGAGTCTGGATACCCAACAAAACTGACCGGAGCCGGAACGCTCAACGTAATAACCGGAGTCTGGATACCCAACGAAACTGACCGGAGCCTGCTCGCTCAAAGTAATAACCTGAGTCTGGATACCCAATGAAACTGATCGGAGCCTGAACGCTCAACGTAATAACCGGAGTCTGGATACCCAACGAAACTGACCGGAGCCTGAACGCTCAACGTAATAACCGGAGTCTGGATACCCAACGAAACTGACCGGAGCCTGAACGCTCAACGTAATAACCGGAGTCTGGATACCCAACAAAATTGACCGGAACCTGAACGCTCAACGTAATAACCGGAATCTGGATACTCAACGAAACTAACCGGAGCCTGAACGCTCAACGTAATAACCGGAGTCTGGATACTCAACAAAACTGACTAGAGCCTGAACAATCAACATAATAACTGGAGTCTGGATACAAAACAAAACTGACCGGAGCCTGAACGCTCAACGTAATAACCAGAGTCTGGATACCCAAAGAAACTGATCAGAGCCTGAACGCTCAACGTAATAACCGGAATCTCGATACCGAATGAAACTAACCAGAGCTTGAACGCTCAACGTAATAATCGGAGTCTTGATACTCAACGAAACTGACCGGAGCCTGAACGCTCAACGTAATAACCGGAGACTGGATACCCAACGAAACTGACCGGAGCCTGAACGCTCAACGTAATAACCGGAGTCTGGATACCCAACGAAACTGATCGGAGCCTAAATCCTCAACGTAATAACAGGAGTCTAGATACCCAACAAAATTGACCGGAGCCTGAACGCTCAACGTAATAACCGGAATCTGGATACTCAACGAAACTCACCAGAGCCTGAACGCTCAACGTAATAACCGGAGTCTGGATACTCAACGAAACTGACTAGAGCCTGAACAATCAACGTAATAACTGGAGTCTGGATACAAAACGAAACTGACCGGAGCCTGAACGCTCAACGTAATAACCGGAGTCTGGATACCCAATGAAACTGACCGGAGCCTGAACGCTCAACGTAATAACCGGAATCTCGATACCGAACGAAACTAACCGGAGCCTGAATGCTCAACGTAATAATCGGAGTCTTGATACTCAACGAAACTGACCAGAGCCTGAACGCTCAACGTAATAACCGGAGTCTGGATACCCAACGAAACGGACCGGAGCCTGAACGCTCAACGTAATAACCGGAGTCTAGATACCCAACGAAACTGACCGGAGCCTGAACGCTCAACGTAATAACCGGAGTCTGGATACCCAACAAAATTGACCGGAACCTGAACGCTCGACGTAATAACCGGAATCTGGATACTCAACGAAACTAACCGGAGCCTGAACGCTCAACGTAATAACCGGAGTCTGGATACTCAACGAAACTGACTGGAGCCTGAACAATCAACGTAATAACTGGAGTCTGGATACAAAACGAAACTGACCGGAGCCTGAACGCTCAACCTAATAACCGGAGTCTGGATACCCAATGAAACTGACCGGATCCTGAACGCTCAACGTAATAACCGGAATCTCGATACCGAACGAAACTAACCGGAGCCTGAACGCTCAACGTAATAATCGGAGTCTTGATACTCAACGAAACTAACCGAAGCCTGAACGCTCAACGTAATAACTTGAGTCTGGATACCCAACAAAACTGACCGGAGCCTGAACGCTCAACGTAATAACCGGAGTCTGGATACCCAACGAAACTGACCGGAGCCTGCTCGCTCAACGTAATAACCGAAGTCTAGATACCTAACAAAACTGACCGGAGCCTGAACGTTCAACGTAAAAACCGGAGTCTGGATACCCAACAAAACTGACCGGAGCCTGAACGATCAACTTAATAACCGGAGTCTGGATACCCAACGAAACTGACCGGAGCCTGAACGCTCAACGTAATAACCGGAGACTGGATACCCAACAAAATTGACTGGAACCTGAACGCTCAACGTAATAACTGGAATCTGGATACTCAACGAAACTAACCGGAGCCTGAACGCTCAACGTAATAACCGGAGTCTGGATACTCAACGAAACTGACTGGAGCCTGAACAATCAACGTAATAACTGGAGTCTGCATACAAAACGAAACTGATCGGAGCCTAAACGCTCAACGTAATAACAGGAGTCTGGATACCCAACAAAATTGACCAGAGCCTGAACGCTCAACGTAATAACCGGAATCTGGATATTCAACGAAACTCACCGGAGCCTGAACGCTCAACGTAATAACCGGAGTCTGGATACTCAACAAAACTGACTGGAGCCTGAACAATCAACGTAATAACTGGAGTCTGGATACAAAACGAAACTGACCGGAGCCTGAACGCTCAACGTAATAACCGGAGTCTGGATACCCAATGAAACTGACCGGAGCCTGAACGCTCAACGTAATAACCGGAATCTCGATACCGAACGAAACTAACCGGAGCCTGAATGCTCAACGTAATAATCGGAGTCTTGATACTCAACGAAACTGACCGGAGCCTGAACGCTCAACGTAATAACCGGAGTCTGGATACCCAACGAAACTGACCGGAGCCTGAACGCTCAACGTAATAACCGGAGTCTGGATACCCAACGAAACTGACCGGAGCCTGCTCGCTCAACGTAATAACCGAAGTCTGGATACCTAACAAAACTGACCGGAGCCTGAACGTTCAACGTAAAAACCGGAGTCTGGATACCCAACAAAACTGACCAGAGCCTGAACGATCAACTTAATAACCGGAGTCTGGATACCCAACGAAACTGACCGGAGCCTGGACGCTCAACGTAATAACCGGAGTCTGGATACCCAACAAAATTGACCGGAACCTGAACGCTCGACGTAATAACCGGAATCTGGATACTCAACGAAACTAACCGGAGCCTGAACGCTCAACGTAATAACCGGAGTCTGGATACTCAACGAAACTGACTGGAGCCTGAACAATCAACGTAATAACCGGAGTCTGGATACAAAACGAAACTGACCGGAGCCTTAACGCTCAACGTAATAACCGGAGTTTGGATACCCAATGAAACTGACTGGAGTGAACGCTCAACGTAATAACCGGAATCTCGATACCAAACGAAACTAACCGGAGCCTGAACGCTCAACGTAATAATCGGAGTCTTGATACTCAACGAAACTGACCGGAGCCTGAATGCTCAACGTAATAACCGGAGTCTGGATTCCCAACGAAACTGACCGGAGCCTGAACACTCAATGTAATAACCGGAGTCTGGATACCCAACGAAACTGACCGGAGCCTGCTCGCTCAACGTAATAACCGAAGTCTGGATACCTAACAAAACTGACCGGAGCCTGAACGTTCAACGTAAAAACCGGAGTCTGGATACCCAACAAAACTGACCGGAGCCTGAACGATCAACTTAATAACCGGAGTCTGGATACCCAACGAAACTGACCGGAGCCTGAACGCTCAACGTAATAACCGGAGTTTGGATACCCAACAAAATTGACCGGAACCTGAACGCTCAACGTAATATTCGGAATCTGGATACTCAACGAAACTAACCGGAGCCTGAACGCTCAACGTAATAACCGGAGTCTGGATACTCAACGAAACTGACTGGAGCCTGAATAATCAACGTAATAACTAGAGTCTGGATACAAAACAAAACTGACCGGAGCCTGAACGCTCAACGTAATAACCGGAGTCTGGATACCCAATGAAACTGATCGGAGCCTGAACACTCAACGTAATAACCGGAATCTCGATACCGAACGAAACTAACCGGAGCCTGAACGCTCAACGTAATAATCGGAGTCTTGATACTCAACGAAACTTACCGGAGCCTGAACGCTCAACGTAATAACCGGAGTCTGGATACCCAACGAAACTGACCGGAGCCTGAACGCTCAACGTAATAACCGGAGTCTGGATACACAACGAAACTGACCGGAGCCTGAACGTTCAACGTAATAACAGGAGTCTGGATACCCAACAAAATGGACCGGAGCCTAAACGCTCAACGTAATAACCGGAATCTGGATACTCAACGAAACTAACTGGAGCCTGAACGCTCAACGTAATAACCGGAGTCTGGATACTCAACAAAACTGACTGGAGCCTGAACAATCAACGTAATAACTGGAGTCTAGATACAAAACGAAACTGACCGGAGCCTGAACGCTCAACGTAATAACCGGAGTCTAGATACCCAATGAAACTGACCGGAGCCTGAACGCTCAACGTAATAACCGGAATCTCGATACCCAACGAAACTAACCAGAGCCTGAACATTCAACGTAATAATCGGAGTCTTGATACTCAACGAAACTGACCGGAGCCTGAACGTTCAACGTAATAACCGGAGTCTGGATACCCAACGAAAATGACCGGAGCTTGAACGCTCAACGTAATAACCGGAGTCTGGATACCCAACGAAACTGACCAGAGCCTGCTCGCTCAACGTAATAACCGAAGTCTGGGTACCTAACAAAACTGACTGGAGCCTGAACGTTCAACGTAAAAACCGGAGTCTGGATACCCAACAAAACTGACCGGAGCCTGAACGATCAACTTAATAACCGGAGTCTGGATACCCAACGAAACTGACCGGAGCCTGAACGCTCAACGTAATAACCGGAGTCTGGATACCCAACAAAATTGACCGGAACCTGAACGCTCGACGTAATAACCGGAATCTGGATACTCAACGAAACTAATCGGAGCCTGAACGCTCAACATAATAACCGGAGTCTGGATACTCAACGAAACGGACTGGAGCCTGAACAATCAACGTAATAACTGGAGTCTGGATACAAAACGAAACTGACCGGAGCCTAAACGCTCAACGTAATAACCGGAGTCTGGGTACCCAATGAAACTGACCAGAGCCTGAACGCTCAACGTAATAACCGGAATCTCGATACCCAACGAAACTAACCAGAGCCTGAACATTCAACGTAATAATCGGAGTCTTGATACTCAACGAAACTAACCAGAGCCTGAACGCTCAACGTAATAACCGGAGTCTGGATACCCAACGAAACTGACCGGAGCTTGAACGCTCAACGTAATAACCGGAGTCTGGATACCCAACGAAACTGACCGGAGCCTGCTCGCTCAACGTAATAACCGAAGTCTGGATACCTAACAAAACTGACCGGAGCCTGAACGTTCAACGTAAAAACCGGAGTCTGGATACCCAACAAAACTGACCGGAGCCTGAACGATCAACTTAATAACCGGAGTCTGGATACCCAACGAAACTGACCGGAGCCTGAACGCTCAACGTAATAACCGGAGTCTGGATACCAAACAAAATTGACCGGAACCTGAATGCTCAACGTAATAACCGGAATCTGGATACTCAACGAAACTAACTGGAGCCTGAACGCTCAACGTAATAACCGGAGTCTGGATACTCAACGAAACTGACCGGAGCCTGAACGCTCAACGTAATAACCGGAATCTCGATACCGAACGAAACTAACCAGCGCCTGAACGCTCAACGTAATAATCGGAGTCTTGATACTCAACGAAACTGAGCGGAGCCTGAACGCTCAACGTAATAACCGGAGTCTGGATACCCAACAAAACTGACCGGAGCCTGAACGCTCAACGTAATAACCGGAGTCTGGATACCCAACGAAACTGACCGGAGCCTGCTCGCTGAACGTAATAACCGAAGTCTGGATACCTAACAAAACTCACCGGAGCCTGAACATTCAACGTAAAAACCGGAGTCTGGATACCCAACAAAACTGACCGGAGCCTGAACGATCAACTTAATAACCGGAGTCTGGATACCCAACGAAACTGACCGGAGCCTGAACGCTCAACGTAATAACCGGAGTCTGGATACCCAACAAAATTGATCGGAACCTGAACGCTCAACGTAATAACCGGAATCTGGATACTTAACGAAACTAACCGGAGCCTGAACGCTCAACGTAATAACCGGAGTCTGGATACTCAACGAAACTGACTGGAGCCTAAACAATCAACGTAATAACTAGAGTCTGGATACAAAACGAAACTGACCGGAGCCTGAACGCTCAACGTAATAACCGGAGTCTGGATACCCAATGAAACTGACCGGAGCCTGAACGCTCAACGTAATAATCGGAATCTTGATACCGAATGAAACTAACCGGAGCCTGAACGCTCAACGTAATAACCGGAGTCTGGATACCCAACGAAACTGATCGGAGCCTAAACGCTCAACGTAATAACAGGAGTCTGGATACCCAACAAAATTGATCGGAGCCTGAACGCTCAACATAATAACCGGAATCTGGATACTCAACGAAACTAACCGGAGCCTGAACGCTCAACGTAATAACCGGAGTCTGGATACTCAACGAAACTGACTGGAGCCTGAACAATCAACTTAATAACTAGAGTCTGGATACAAAATGAAACTGACCGGAGCCTAAACGCTCAACGTAATAACCGGAGTTTGGATACCCAATGATACTGACAGTGGCCTGAACGCTCAACGTAATAACCGGAATCTCGATACCGAACGAAACTAACCGGAGCCTGAACGCTCAACGTAATAACCGGAGTCTGGATACCCAACGAAACTGATCGGAGCCTAAACGCTCAACGTAATAACAGGAGTCTAATTACCCAACAAAATTGACCGGAGCCTGAACGCTCAATGTAATAACCGGAATCTGGATACTCAACGAAACTAACCGGAGCCTGAACGCTCAACGTAATAACCGGAGTCTGGATACTCAACGAAACTGACTGGAGCCTGAACAATCAACGTAATAACTGGAGTCTGGATACAAAACGAAACTGACCGGACCCTGAACGCTCAACGTAATAACCGGTGTCTGGATACCCAACGAAATTGACCGGAGCCTGAATGCTCAACGTAATAACCGGAATCTCGATACCGAACGAAACTAACCGGAGCCTGAACGCTCAACTTAATAATCGGAGTCTTGATACTCAACGAAACTGACCGAAGCCTGAGCGCTCAACGTAATAACCGGAGTCTGGATACCCAACGAAACTGACCGGAGCCTGAACGCTCAACGTAATAACCGGAGTCTGGATACCCAACGAAACTGACCGGAGCCTGCTCGCTCAACGTAATAACCGAAGTCTGGATACCTAACAAAACTGACCGGAGCCTGAACATTCAACGTAAAAACCGGAGTCTGGATACCCAAAAAAATGACCGGAGCCTGAACGATCAACTTAATAACCGGAGTCTGGATACCCAACGAAACTGACCGGAGCCTGAACGCTCAACGTAATAACCGGAGTCTGGATACCCAACAAAATTAACCGGAACCTGAACGCTCAACGTAATAACCGGAATCTGGATACTTAACGAAACTAACCGGAGCCTGAACGCTCAACGTAATAACCGGAGTCTGGATACTCAACGAAATTGACTGGAGCCTGAACAATCAACGTAATAACTGGAGTGTGGATACAAAACGAAACTGACCGGAGCCTGAACGCTCAACGTAATAACCGGAGTCTGGATACCCAATGAAACTGACCGGAGCCTGAACGCTCAACGTAATAACCGGAATCTCGATACCGAACGAAACTAACCGGAGCCTGAATGCTCAACGTAATAATCGGAGTCTTGATACTCAACGAAACTGACCGGAGCCTGAACGCTCAACGTAATAACCGGAGTCTGGATACCCAACGAAACGGACCGGAGCCTGAACGCTCAACGTAATAACCGGAGTCTGGATACCCAACGAAACTGACCGGAGCCTGAACGCTCAACGTAATAACCGGAGTCTGGATACCCAACAAAATTGACCGGAACCTGAACGCTCGACGTAATAACCGGAATCTGGATACTCAACGAAACTAACCGGAGCCTGAACGCTCAACGTAATAACCGGAGTCTGGATACTCAACGAAACTGACTGGAGCCTGAACAATCAACGTAATAACTGGAGTCTGGATACAAAACGAAACTGACCGGAGCCTGAACGCTCAACCTAATAACCGGAGTCTGGATACCCAATGAAACTGACCGGATCCTGAACGCTCAACGTAATAACCGGAATCTCGATACCGAACGAAACTAACCGGAGCCTGAACGCTCAACGTAATAATCGGAGTCTTGATACTCAACGAAACTAACCGAAGCCTGAACGCTCAACGTAATAACTTGAGTCTGGATACCCAACAAAACTGACCGGAGCCTGAACGCTCAACGTAATAACCGGAGTCTGGATACCCAACAAAATTAACCGGAACCTGAACGCTCAACGTAATAACCGGAATCTGGATACTTAACGAAACTAACCGGAGCCTGAACGCTCAACGTAATAACCGGAGTCTGGATACTCAACGAAACTGACTGGAGCCTGAACAATCAACGTAATAACTGGAGTGTGGATACAAAACGAAACTGACCGGAGCCTGAACGCTCAACGTAATAACCGGAGTCTGGATACTCAACGAAACTGACTGGAGCCTGAACAATCAACGTAATAACTGGAGTCTGGATACAAAACGAAACTGACCGGAGCCTGAACGCTCAACCTAATAACCGGAGTCTGGATACCCAATGAAACTGACCGGATCCTGAACGCTCAACGTAATAACCGGAATCTCGATACCGAACGAAACTAACCGGAGCCTGAACGCTCAACGTAATAATCGGAGTCTTGATACTCAACGAAACTAACCGAAGCCTGAACGCTCAACGTAATAACTTGAGTCTGGATACCCAACAAAACTGACCGGAGCCTGAACGCTCAACGTAATAACCGGAGTCTGGATACCCAACAAAATTAACCGGAACCTGAACGCTCAACGTAATAACCGGAATCTGGATACTTAACGAAACTAACCGGAGCCTGAACGCTCAACGTAATAACCGGAGTCTGGATACTCAACGAAACTGACTGGAGCCTGAACAATCAACGTAATAACTGGAGTGTGGATACAAAACGAAACTGACCGGAGCCTGAACGCTCAACGTAATAACCGGAGCCTGAATGCTCAACGTAATAACCGGAATCTCGATACCGAACGAAACTAACCGGAGCCTGAACGCTCAACTTAATAATCGGAGTCTTGATACTCAACGAAACTGACCGAAGCCTGAGCGCTCAACGTAATAACCGGAGTCTGGATACCCAACGAAACTGACCGGAGCCTGAACGCTCAACGTAATAACCGGAGTCTGGATACCCAACGAAACTGACCGGAGCCTGCTCGCTCAACGTAATAACCGAAGTCTGGATACCTAACAAAACTGACCGGAGCCTGAACATTCAACGTAAAAACCGGAGTCTGGATACCCAAAAAAATGACCGGAGCCTGAACGATCAACTTAATAACCGGAGTCTGGATACCCAACGAAACTGACCGGAGCCTGAACGCTCAACGTAATAACCGGAGTCTGGATACCCAACAAAATTAACCGGAACCTGAACGCTCAACGTAATAACCGGAATCTGGATACTTAACGAAACTAACCGGAGCCTGAACGCTCAACGTAATAACCGGAGTCTGGATACTCAACGAAACTGACTGGAGCCTGAACAATCAACGTAATAACTGGAGTGTGGATACAAAACGAAACTGACCGGAGCCTGAACGCTCAACGTAATAACCGGAGTCTGGATACCCAATGAAACTGACCGGAGCCTGAACGCTCAACGTAATAATCGGAATCTCGATACCGAACGAAACTAACCAGAGCCTGAACGCTCAACGTAATAACCGGAGTCTGGATACCCAACGAAACTGATCAGGGCCTATACGCTCAACGTAATAACAGGAGTCTGGATACCCAACAAAATTGACCGGAGCCTGAACGCTCAACATAATAACCTGAATCTGGATACTCAACGAAACTAACCGGAGCCTGAACGCTCAACATAATAACCAGAGTCTGGATACTCAACGAAACTGACTGGAGCCTGAACAATCAACTTAATAACTGGAGTTTGGATACAAAATGAAACTGACCGGAGCCTGAACGCTCAACGTAATAACCGGAGTCTGGATACCCAATGAAACTGACCGGAGCCTGAACGCTCAACGTAATAACCGGAATCTCGATACCAAACGAAACTAACCGGAGCCTGAACGCTCAACGTAATAACCGGAGTCTGGATACCCAACGAAACTGATCGGAGCCTAAACGCTCAACGTAATAACAGGAGTCTGGATACCCAACAAAATTGACCGGAGCCTGAACGCTCAATGTAATAACCGGAATCTGGATACTCAACGAAACTAACCGGAGCCTGAACGCTCAACGTAATAACCGGAGTCTGGATACTCAACGAAACTGACTAGAGCCTGAACAATCAACGTAATAACTGGAGTCTGGATACAAAACGAAACTGACCGGAGCCTGAACGTTCAACGTAATAACCGGAGTCTGGATACCCAATGAAACTGACCGGAGCCTGAACGCTCAACGTAATAACCGGAATCTCGATACCGAACGAAACTAACCGGAGCCTGAACGCTCAACGTGATAATCAGAGTCTTGATACTCAACGAAACTGACCGGAGCCTGAATGCTCAACGTAATAACCGGAGTCTGGATACCCAACGAAATTGACCGGAGCCTGAGCGCTCAACGTAATAACCGGAGTCTGGATACCCAACGAAACTGACCGGAGCCTGAACGCTCAACGTAATAACCGGAGTCTGGATACCCAACGAAACTGACCGGAGCCTGCTCGCTCAACGTAATAACTGAAGTCTGGATACCTAACAAAACTGACCGGAGCCTGAACATTCAACGTAAAAACCGGAGTCTGGATACCCAAAAAAATGACCGGAGCCTGAACGATCAACTTAATAACCGGAGTCTGGATACCCAACGAAACTGACCGGAGCCTGAACGCTCAACGTAATAACCGAAGTCTGGATACCCAACAAAATTAACCGGAACCTGAACGCTCAACGTAATAACCGGAATCTGGATACTTAACGAAACTAACCGGAGCCTGAACGCTCAACGTAATAACCGGAGTCTGGATACTCAACGAAACTGACTGGAGCCTGAACAATCAACGTAATAACTGGAGTGTGGATACAAAACGAAACTGACCGGAGCCTGAACGCTCAACGTAATAACCGGAGTCTGGATACCCAATGAAACTAACCGGAGCCTGAACGCTCAACGTAATAATCGGAATCTCGATACCGAACGAAACTAACCAGAGCCTGAACGCTCAACGTAATAACCGGAGTCTGGATACCCAACGAAACTGATCAGGGCCTATACGCTCAACGTAATAACAGGAGTCTGGATACCCAACAAAATTGACCGGAGCCTGAACGCTCAACATAATAACCTGAATCTGGATACTCAACGAAACTAACCGGAGCCTGAACGCTCAACATAATAACCAGAGTCTAGATACTCAACGAAACTGACTGGAGCCTGAACAATCAACTTAATAACTGGAGTTTGGATACAAAATGAAACTGACCGGAGCCTGAACGCTCAACGTAATAACCGGAGTCTGGATACCCAATGAAACTGACCGGAGCCTGAACGCTCAACGTAATAACCGGAATCTCGATACCAAACGAAACTAACCGGAGCCTGAACGCTCAACGTAATAACCGGAGTCTGGATACCCAACGAAACTGATCGGAGCCTAAACGCTCAACGTAATAACAGGAGTCTGGATACCCAACAAAATTGACCGGAGCCTGAACGCTCAATGTAATAACCGGAATCTGGATACTCAACGAAACTAACCGGAGCCTGAACGCTCAACGTAATAACCGGAGTCTGGATACTCAACGAAACTGACTGGAGCCTGAACAATCAACGTAATAACTGGAGTCTGGATACAAAACGAAACTGACCGGAGCCTGAACGTTCAACGTAATAACCGGAGTCTGGATACCCAATGAAACTGACCGGAGCCTGAACGCTCAACGTAATAACCGGAATCTCGATACCAAACGAAACTAACCGGAGCCTGAACGCTCAACGTGATAATCAGAGTCTTGATACTCAACGAAACTGACCGGAGCCTGAATGCTCAACGTAATAACCGGAGTCTGGATACCCAACGAAATTGACCGGAGCCTGAGCGCTCAACGTAATAACCGGAGTCTGGATACCCAACGAAACTGACCGGAGCCTGAACGCTCAACGTAATAACCGGAGTCTGGATACCCAACGAAACTGACCGGAGCCTGCTCGCTCAACGTAATAACCGAAGTCTGGATACCTAACAAAACTGACCGGAGCCTGAACATTCAACGTAAAAACCGGAGTCTGGATACCCAAAAAAATGACCGGAGCCTGAACGATCAACTTAATAACCGGAGTCTGGATACCCAACGAAACTGACCGGAGCCTGAACGCTCAACGTAATAACCGGAGTATGGATACCCAACAAAATTAACCGGAACCTGAACGCTCAACGTAATAACCGGAATCTGGATACTTAACGAAACTAACCGGAGCCTGAACGCTCAACGTAATAACCGGAGTCTGGATACTCAACGAAACTGACTGGAGCCTGAACAATCAACGTAATAACTGGAGTGTGGATACAAAACGAAACTGACCGGAGCCTGAACGCTCAACGTAATAACCGGAGTCTGGATACCCAATGAAACTGACCGGAGCCTGAACGCTCAACGTAATAATCGGAATCTCGATACCGAACGAAACTAACCAGAGCCTGAACGCTCAACGTAATAACCGGAGTCTGGATACCCAACGAAACTGATCAGGGCCTATACGCTCAACGTAATAACAGGAGTCTGGATACCCAACAAAATTGACCGGAGCCTGAACGCTCAACTTAATAACCTGAATCTGGATACTCAACGAAACTAACCGGAGCCTGAACGCTCAACATAATAACCAGAGTCTGGATACTCAACGAAACTGACTGGAGCCTGAACAATCAACTTAATAACTGGAGTTTGGATACAAAATGAAACTGACCGGAGCCTGAACGCTCAACGTAATAACCGGAGTCTGGATACCCAATGAAACTGACCGGAGCCTGAACGCTCAACGTAATAACCGGAATCTCGATACCAAACGAAACTAACCGGAGCCTGAACGCTCAACGTAATAACCGGAGTCTGGATACCCAACGAAACTGATCGGAGCCTAAACGCTCAACGTAATAACAGGAGTCTGGATACCCAACAAAATTGACCGGAGCCTGAACGCTCAATGTAATAACCGGAATCTGGATACTCAACGAAACTAACCGGAGCCTGAACGCTCAACGTAATAACCGGAGTCTGGATACTCAACGAAACTGACTGGAGCCTGAACAATCAACGTAATAACTGGAGTCTGGATACAAAACGAAACTGACCGGAGCCTGAACGTTCAACGTAATAACCGGAGTCTGGATACCCAATGAAACTGACCGGAGCCTGAACGCTCAACGTAATAACCGGAATCTCGATACCCAACGAAACTAACCGGAGCCTGAACGCTCAACGTGATAATCAGAGTCTTGATACTCAACGAAACTGACCGGAGCCTGAATGCTCAACGTAATAACCGGAGTCTGGATACCCAACGAAACTGACCGGAGCCTGAACGCTCAACGTAATAACCGGAGTCTGGATACCCAACGAAACTGACCAGAGCCTGCTCGCTCAACTTAATAACCGAAGTCTGGATACCTAACAAAACTGACCGGAGCCTGAACGATCAACTTAATAACCGGAGTCTGGATACACAACGAAACTAACCGGAGCCTGAACGCTCAACATAATAACCAGAGTCTGGATACTCAACGAAACTGACTGGAGCCTGAACAATCAACTTAATAACTGGAGTTTGGATACAAAATGAAACTGACCGGAGCCTGAACGCTCAACGTAATAACCGGAGTCTGGATACCCAATGAAACTGACCGGAGCCTGAACGCTCAACGTAATAACCGGAATCTCGATACCAAACGAAACTAACCGGAGCCTGAACGCTCAACGTAATAACCGGAGTCTGGATACCCAACGAAACTGATCGGAGCCTAAACGCTCAACGTAATAACAGGAGTCTGGATACCCAACAAAATTGACCGGAGCCTGAACGCTCAATGTAATAACCGGAATCTGGATACTCAACGAAACTAACCGGAGCCTGAACGCTCAACGTAATAACCGGAGTCTGGATACTCAACGAAACTGACTGGAGCCTGAACAATCAACGTAATAACTGGAGTCTGGATACAAAACGAAACTGACCGGAGCCTGAACGTTCAACGTAATAACCGGAGTCTGGATACCCAATGAAACTGACCGGAGCCTGAACGCTCAACGTAATAACCGGAATCTCGATACCGAACGAAACTAACCGGAGCCTGAACGCTCAACGTGATAATCAGAGTCTTGATACTCAACGAAACTGACCGGAGCCTGAATGCTCAACGTAATAACCGGAGTCTGGATACCCAACGAAACTGACCGGAGCCTGAACGCTCAACGTAATAACCGGAGTCTGGATACCCAACGAAACTGACCAGAGCCTGCTCGCTCAACTTAATAACCGAAGTCTGGATACCTAACAAAACTGACCGGAGCCTGAACGATCAACTTAATAACCGGAGTCTGGATACCCAACGAAACTGACCGGAGCCTGAACGCTCAACGTAATAACCGAAGTCTGGATACCCAACAAAATTGACCGGAACCTGAACGCTCGACGTAATAACCAGAATCTGGATACTCACCGAAACTAACCAGAGCCTGAACGCTCAACGTAATAACCAGAGTCTGGATACTCAACGAAACTGACTGGAGCCTGAACAATCAACGTAATAACTGGAGTCTGGATCAAAACGAAACTGACCGGAGCCTGAACGCTCAACCTAATAACCGGAGTCTGGATACCCAATGAAACTGACCAGAGCCTGAACGCTCAACGTAATAACCGGAATCTCGATACCGAACGAAACTAACCGGAGCCTGAACGCTCAACGTAATAATCGGAGTCTTGATACTCAACGAAACTGACTGGAGCCTGAACGCTCAACGTAATAACCGGAGTCTGGATACCCAACAAAACTGACCGGAGCCTGAACGCTCAACATAATAACCGGAGTCTGGATACCCAACGAAACTGACCGGAGCCTGCTCGCTCAAAGTAATAACCGAAGTCTGGATACCTAACAAAACTGACCGGAGCCTGAACGTTCAACGTAAAAACCGGAGTCTGGATACCCAACAAAACTGATCGGAGCCTAAACGATCAACTTAATAACCGGTGTCTGGATACCCAACAAAACCGACCGGAGCTTGAACGCTCAACGTAATAATCGGAGACTGGATACCCAACAAAATTGACCGGAACCTGAACGCTCAACGTAATAACCGGAATCTGGATACTCAACAAAACTAACCGGAGCCTGAACGCTCAACGTAATAACCGAAGTCTGGATACTCAACGAAACTGACTAGAGCCTGAACAATCAACGTAATAACTGAAGTCTGGATACAAAACGAAACTGACCGGAGCCTGAACGCTCAACGTAATAACCGGAGTCTGGATACCCAAAGAAACTGACCGGAGCCTGAACGCTCAACGTAATAACCGGAATCTCTATACCGAACGAAACTAACCGAAGCCTGAACGCTCAACGTAATAACCGGAGTCTGGATACCCAACAAAATTGACCGGAACCTGAACGCTCAACGTAATAACTAGAATCTGGATACTCAACGAAACTAACCGGAGCCTAAACGCTCAACATAATAACCAGAGTCTGGATACTCAACGAAACTGACTGGAGCCTGAACGATCAACGTAATAACCGGAGTCTGGATACGCAACCAAACTGACCGGAGCCTGAACGATCAATATAATATTCGGAGTCTGGATACCCAACGAAGCTGACTGGAGCTTGAACGCTCAACGTAATAATCGGAGTCTGGTTACCCAACGAAACTGACCGGAACCTGAACGCTTAACGTAATAACCGGAGTCTAGATACCCAACGAAACTGACCGGAGCCTGAACTCCTAATGTAATTACCAGAGTCAGGATACCAAACGAAACTGACCGGAGCCTGAACGATCAACGTAATAACCGGAGTTTGGATACCCAACGAAACTGACCAGAGCCTGAACGCTCAACGTAATAACAGGAGTCTGGATACCCAACAAAATTGACCGGAGCCTGAACACTCAACGTAATAACCGGAATCTGGATACTCAACGAAACTAACCGGAGCCTGAACGCTCAACGTAATAACCGGAGTCTGGATACTCAACGAAACTGACTGGAGCCTGAACAATCAACGTAATAACTGGAGTCTGGATACAAAACGAAACTGACCGGAGCCTGAACGTTCAACGTAGTAACCGGAGTCTGGATACCCAATGAAATTGACCGGAGCCTGAACGCTCAACGTAATAACCGGAATCTCGATACCGAACGAAACTAACCGGAGCCTGAACGCTCAACGTAATAATCGGAGTCTTGATACTCAACGAAACTGACCGGAGCCTGAATGCTCAACGTAATAACCGGAGTCTGGATACCCAACGAAACTGACCGGAGCCTGAATGCTCAACGTAATAACCGGAGTCTGGATACCCAACGAAACTGACGAGAGCCTGCTCGCTCAACGTAATAACCGAAGTCTGGATACCTAACAAAACTGACCGGAGCCTGAACGTTCAACGTAAAAACCGGAGTCTGGATACCCAACAAAACTGACCGGAGCCTGAACGATCAACTTAATAACCGGAGTCTGGATACCCAACGAAACTGACAGGAGCCTGAACGCTCAACGTAATAACCGGAGTCTGGATACCCAACAAAATTGACCGGAACCTGAACGCTCGACGTAATAACCGGAATCTGGATACTCAACGAAACTAACCGGAGCCTGAACGCTCAACGTAATAACCGGAGTCTGGATACTCAACGAAACTGACTGGAACCTGAACAATCAACGTAATAACTGGAGTCTGGATACAAAACGAAACTGACCGAGGCCTGAACGCTCAACCTAATAACCGGAGTCTGGATACCCAATGAAACTGACCAGAGCCTGAACGCTCAACGTAATAACCGGAATCTCGATACCGAACGAAACTAAGCGGAGCCTGAACGCTCAACGTAATAATCGGAGTCTTGATACTCAACGAAACTGACCGGAGCCTGAATGCTCAACGTAATAACCGGAGTCTGGATACCCAACGAAACTGACCGGAGCCTGAACGCTCAACGTAATAACCGGAGTCTGGATACCCAACGAAACTGACCGGAGCCTGCTCGCTCAACGTAATAACCGAAGTCTGGATACCTAACAAAACTGACCGGAGCCTGAACGTTCAACGTAAAAACCGGAGTCTGGATACCCAACAAAACTGATCGGAGCCTGAACGATCAACTTAATAACCGGTGTCTGGATACCCAACGAAACTGACCGGAGCTTGAACGTTCAACGTAATAACCGGAGACTGGATACCCAACAAAATTGACCGGAACCTGAACGCTAAACGTAATAACCGGAATCTGGATACTCAACGAAACTAACCGGAGCCTGAACGCTCAACGTAATAACCGAAGTCAGGATACTCAACGAAAATGACTAGAGCCTGAACAATCAATGTAATAACTGGAGTCTGGATACAAAACGAAACTGACCGGAGCCTGAACGCTCAACGTAATAACCGGAGTCTGGATATCCAATGAAATTGACCGGAGCCTGAACGCTCAACGTAATAACCGGAATCTCGATACCGAACGAAACTAACCGGAGCCTGAACGCTCAACGTAAGAATCGGAGTCTTGATACTCAACGAAACTGACCGGAGCCTGAATGCTCAACGTAATAACCGGAGTCTGGATACCCAACGAAACTGACCGGAGCCTGAACGCTCAACGTAATAACCGGAGTCTAGATACCCAACGAAACTGACGAGAGCCTGCTCGCTCAACGTAATAACCGAAGTCTGGATACCTAACAAAACTGACCGGAGCCTGAACGTTCAACGTAAAAACCGGAGTCTGGATACCCAACAAAACTGACCGGAGCCTGAACGATCAACTTAATAACCGGAGTCTGGATA
>CAWUDS030000651.1:0-75924 GCA_963859935.3 Lathyrus sativus
CGGAGTCTGGATACCCAACAAAACTGACCGGAGCCTGAACGCTCAACGTAATAACCGGAGTCTGGATACCCAACGAAACTGACCGGAGCCTGATCGCTCAACGTAATAACCGAAGTCTGGATACCTAACAAAACTGACCGGAGCCTGAACGTTCAACGTAAAAACCGGAGTCTGGATACCTAACAAAACTGATCGGAGCCTGAACGATCAACTTAATAACCGGTGTCTGGATACCCAACGAAACTGACCGGAGCTTGAACGCTCAACGTAATAACCGGAGTCTGGATACCCAACAAAATTGACCAGAACCTGAACGCTCGATGTAATAACCGGAATCTGGATACTCAACGAAACTAACCGGAGCCTGAACGCTCAACGTAATAACCGGAGTCTGGATACTCAACGAAACTGACTGGAGCCTGAACAATCAACGTAATAACTGGAGTCTGGATACAAAACGAAACTGACCGGAGCCTGAACGCTCAACGTAATAACCGGAGTCTGGATACCCAATGAAATTGACCGGAGCCTGAACGCTCAACGTAATAACCGGAATCTCGATACCGAACGAAACTAACCGGAGCCTGAACGCTCAACGTAATAATCGGAGTCTTGATACTCAACGAAACTGACCGGAGCCTGAATGCTCAACGTAATAACCGGAGTCTGGATACCCAACGAAACTGACTGGAGCCTGAACGCTCAACGTAATAACCGGAGTCTAGATACCCAACGAAACTGACGAGAGCCTGCTCGCTCAACGTAATAACCGAAGTCTGGATACCTAACAAAACTGACCGGAGCCTGAACGCTCAACGTAAAAACCGGAGTCTGGATACCCAACAAAACTGACCGGAGCCTGAATGATCAACTTAATAACCGAAGTCTGGATACCCAACGAAACTGACCGGAGCCTGAACGCTCAACGTAATAACCGGAGTCTGGATACCCAACAAAATTGACCGGAACCTGAACGCTCGACGTAATAACCGGAATCTGGATACTCAACGAAACTAACCGGAGCCTGAACGCTCAACGTAATAACCGGAGTCTGGATACTCAACGAAACTGACTGGAGCCTGAACAATCAACGTAATAACTGGAGTCTGGATACAAAACAAAACTGACCGGAGCCTGAACGCTCAACCTAATAACCGGAGTCTGGATATCCAATGAAACTGACCAGAGCCTGAACGCTCAACGTAATAACCGGAGTCTGGATACCCAATGAAATTGACCGGAGCCTGAACGCTCAACGTAATAACCGGAATCTCGATACCGAACGAAACTAACCGGAGCCTGAACGCTCAACGTAATAATCGGAGTCTTGATACTCAACGAAACTGACCGGAGCCTGAATGCTCAACGTAATAACCGGAGTCTGGATACCCAACGAAACTGAATGGAGCCTGAACGCTCAACGTAATAACCGGAGTCTAGATACCCAACGAAACTGACGAGAGCCTGCTCGCTCAACGTAATAACAGAAGTCTGGATACCTAACAAAACTGACCGGAGCCTGAACGCTCAACGTAATAACCGGAGTCTGGATACCCAACAAAATTGACCGGAACCTGAATGCTCGACGTAATAACCGGAATCTGGATACTCAACGAAACTAACCGGAGCCTGAACGCTCAACGTAATAACCGGAGTCTGGATACTCAACGAAACTGACTGGAGCCTGAACAATCAACGTAATAACTGGAGTCTGGATACAAAACGAAACTGACCGGAGCCTGAACGCTCTATGTAATAACCGGAGTCTGGATACCCAATGAAACTGACCAGAGCCTGAACGCTCAACGTAATAACCGGAATCTCGATACCGAACGAAACTAAGCGGAGCCTGAACGCTCAACGTAATAATCGGAGTCTTGATACTCAACGAAACTGACCGGAGCCTGAACGCTCAACGTAATAACCGGAGTCTGGATACCCAACAAAACTGACCGGAGCCTGAATGCTCAACGTAATAACCGGAGTCTGGATACCCAACAAAACTGACCGGAGCCTGATCGCTCAACGTAATAACCGAAGTCTGGATACCTAACAAAACTGACCAGAGCCTGAACGTTCAACGTAAAAACCGGAGTCTGGATACCTAACAAAACTAATCGGAGCCTGAACGATCAACTTAATAACCGGTGTCTGGATACCCAACGAAACTGACCGGAGCTTGAACGCTCAACGTAATAACCGGAGTCTGGATACCCAACAAAATTGACCAGAACCTGAACGCTCGATGTAATAACCGGAATCTGGATACTCAACGAAACTAACCGGAGCCTGAACGCTCAACGTAATAACCGGAGTCTGGATACTCAACGAAACTGACTGGAGCCTGAACAATCAACGTAATAACTGGAGTCTGGATACAAAACGAAATTGACCGGAGCCTTAACGCTCAACGTAATAACCGGAGTCTGGATACCCAATGAAACTGACCGGCGCCTGAACGCTCAACGTAATAACCGGAATCTCTATACCGAACGAAACTAACCGGAGCCTGAACGCTCAACGTAATAATCGGAGTCTTGATACTCAACGAAACTGACCGGAGCCTGAACGCTCAACGTAATAACCGGAGTCTGGATACTCAACGAAACTGACCGGAGCCTGAACGCTCAACGTAATAACCGGAGTCTAGATACCCAACGAAACTGACCGGAGCCTACTCGCTCAACGTAATAACCGAAGTCTGGATACCTAACAAAACTGACCAGAGCCTGAACGTTCAACGTAAAAACCGGAGTCTGGATACCCAACAAAACTGACCGGAGCCTCAACGATCAACTTAATAACCGGAGTCTGGATACCCAACGAAACTGACCGGAGCCTGAACGCTCAACGTAATAACCGGAGTCTGGATACCCAACAAAATTGACCGGAACCTGAACGCTCGACGTAATAACCGGAATCTGGATACTCAACGAAACTAACCGGAGCCTGAACGCTCAACGTAATAACCGGAGTCTGGATACTCAACGAAACTGACTGGAGCCTGAACAATCAACGTAATAATTGGAGTCTGGATACAAAACGAAACTGACCGGAGCCTGAACGCTCAACGTAATAACCGGAGTTTGGATACCCAATGAAACTGACCGGAGCCTGGACGCTCAACGTAATAACCGGAGTCTGGATACCCAACAAAATTGTCCGGAGCCTGAACGCTGAAAGTAATAACCGGAATCTGGATACTCAACGAAACTAACCAGAGCCTAACGCTCAACGTAATAACCAGAGTCTGGATACACAACGAAACTGACCGGAGCCTGAACGCTCAACGTAATAACCGTAGTCTGGTAACCCAATGAAACTGACCGGAGCCTGAACCATCAACATAATAACCGGAGTCTGGATACCCAACAAAATTGACCGTAGCCTGAACGCTCAACGTAATAACCGGAATCTGGATACCCAACAAAGCTGACCGGAGCTTGAATGATCAACTTAATAACCGAAGTCTGGATACCCAACGAAACTGACCGTAGCCTGAACGCTCAACGTAATAACCGGAGTCTGGATACCCAACAAAATTTACCAGAACCTGAACGCTCGACGTAATAACCGGAATCTGGATACTCAACGAAACTAACCGGAGCCTGAACGCTCAACGTAATAACCGGAGTCTGGATACTCAACGAAACTGATTGGAGCCTGAACAATCAACGTAATAACTGGAGTCTGGATACAAAACGAAACTGACCGGAGCCTGAACGCTCAACCTAATAACCGGAGTCTGGATACCCAATGAAACTGACCAGAGCCTGAACGCTCAACGTAATAACCGGAATCTCGATACCGAACGAAACTAAGCGGAGCCTGAACGCTCAACGTAATAATCGGAGTCTTGATACTCAACGAAACTGACCGGAGCCTGAACGCTCAACGTAATAACCAGAGTCTGGATACCCAACAAAACTGACCGGAGCCTGAACGCTCAACTTAATAACCGGAGTCTGGATACCCAACGAAACTGACCGGAGCCTGATCGCTCAACGTAATAACCGAAGTCTGGATACCTAACAAAACTGACCGGAGCCTGAACGTTCAACGTAAAAACCGGAGTCTGGATACCTAACAAAACTGATCGGAGCCTGAACGATCAACTTAATAACCGGTGTCTGGATACCCAACGAAACTGACCGGAGCTTGAACGCTCAACGTAAGAACCGGAGTCTGGATACCCAACAAAATTGACCAGAACCTGAACGCTCGATGTAATAACCGGAATCTGGATACTCAACGAAACTAACCGGAGCCTGAACGCTCAACGTAATAACCGGAGTCTGGATACTCAACGAAACTGACTGGAGCCTGAACAATCAACGTAATAACTGGAGTCTGGATACAAAACGAAACTGACCGGAGCCTTAACGCTCAACGTAATAACCGGAGTCTGGATACCCAATGAAACTGACCGGAGCCTGAACGCTCAACGTAATAACCGGAATCTCTATACCGAACGAAACTAACCAGAGCCTGAACGCTCAACGTAATAATCGGAGTCTTGATACTCAACGAAACTGACCGGAGCCTGAACGCTCAACGTAATAACCGGAGTCTGGATACTCAACGAAACTGACCGGAGCCTGAACGCTCAACGTAATAACCGGAGTCTAGATACCCAACGAAACTGATCGGAGCCTGCTCGCTCAACGTAATAACCGAAGTCTGGATACCTAACAAAACTGACCAGAGCCTGAACGTTCAACGTAAAAACCGGAGTCTGGATACCCAACAAAACTGACCGGAGCCCGAACGATCAACTTAATAACCGGAGTCTGGATACCCAACGAAACTGACCGGAGCCTGAACGCTCAACGTAATAACCGGAGTCTGGATACCCAACAAAATTGACCGGAACCTGAACGCTCGACGTAATAACCGGAATCTGGATACTCAACGAAACTAACCGGAGCCTGAATGCTCAACGTAATAACCGGAGTCTGGATACTCAACGAAACTGACTGGAGCCTGAACAATCAACGTAATAATTGGAGTCTGGATACAAAACGAAACTGACCGGAGCCTGAACGCTCAACGTAATAACCGGAGTTTGGATACCCAATGAAACTGACCGGAGCCTGAACGCTCAACGTAATAACCGGAGTCTGGATACCCAACAAAATTGTCCGGAGCCTGAACGCTGAAAGTAATAACCGGAATCTGGATACTCAATGAAACTAACCAGAGCCTAACGCTCAACGTAATAACCAGAGTCTGGATACACAACGAAACTGACCGGAGCCTGAACGCTCAACGTAATAACCGTAGTCTGGTAACCCAATGAAACTGACCGGAGCCTGAACCATCAACATAATAACCGGAGTCTGGATACCCAACAAAATTGACCGTAGCCTGAACGCTCAACGTAATAACCGGAATCTGGATACTCAACGAAACTAACCGGAGCCTGAACGCTCAACGTAATAACCGGAGTCTGGATACTCAATGAAACTGACTGGAGCCTGAAAAATCAACGTAATAACTGGAGTCTGGATACAAAACGAAACTGACCGGAGCCTGAACGCTCAACGTAATAACCGGAGTCTGGATACCCAATGAAACTGACTGGAGCCTGAACGCTCAACGTAATAACTGGAATCTCGATACCCAACGAAACTAACTAGAGCCTGAACGTTCAACGTAATAATCGGAGTTTTGATACTCAACGAAACTGACAGGAGCCTGAATGCTCAACGTAATAACCGGAGTCTGGATACCCAACGACACTGACCGGAGCCTGAACGCTCAACGTAATAACTGGAGTCTGGATACCCAACGAAACTGACCAGAGCCTGCTCGCTCAACGTAATAACCGAAGTCTGGATACCTCACAAAACTGACCGGAGCCTGAACGTTCAACGTAAAAACCGGAGTCTGGATACCCAACAAAACTGACCGGAGCCTGAACGATCAACTTAATAACCGGAGTCTGGATACCCAACGAAACTGACAGGAGCCTGAACGCTCAACGTAATAACCGGAGTCTGGATACCCAACAAAATTGACCGGAACCTGAACGCTCGACGTAATAACCGGAATCTGGATACTCAACGAAACTAACCGGAGCCTGAACGCTCAACGTAATAACCGGAGTCTGGATACTCAACGAAACTGACTGGAACCTGAACAATCAACGTAATAACTGGAGTCTGGATACAAAACGAAACTGACCGGAGCCTGAACGCTCAACCTAATAACCGGAGTCTGGATACCCAATGAAACTGACCAGAGCCTGAACGCTCAACGTAATAACCGGAATCTCGATACCGAACGAAACTAACCGGAGCCTGAACGCTCAACGTAATAATCGGAGTCTTGATACTCAACGAAACTGACCGGAGCCTGAACGCTCAACGTAATAACCGGAGTCTGGATACCCAACAAAACTGACCGGAGCCTGAACGCTCAACGTAATAACCGGAGTCTGGATACCCAACGAAACTGACCGGAGCCTGATCGCTCAACGTAATAACCGAAGTCTGGATACCTAACAAAACTGACCGGAGCCTGAACGTTCAACGTAAAAACCGGAGTCTGGACACCCAACAAAACTGATCGGAGCCTGAACGATCAACTTAATAACCGGTGTCTGGATACCCAACGAAACTGACCGGAGCTTGAACGCTCAACGTAATAACCGGAGACTGGATACCCAACAAAATTGACCGGAACCTGAACGCTAAACGTAATAACCGGAATCTGGATACTCAACGAAACTAACCGGAGCCTGAACGCTCAACGTAATAACCGAAGTCTGGATACTCAACGAAACTAACTAGAGCCTGAACAATCAACGTAATAACTGGAGTCTGGATACAAAACGAAACTGACCGGAGCCTGAACGCTCAACGTAATAACCGGAGTCTGGATACCCAATGAAATTGACCGGAGCCTGAACGCTCAACGTAATAACCGGAATCTCGATACCGAACGAAACTAACCGGAGCCTGAACGCTCAACGTAATAATCGGAGTCTTGATACTCAACGAAACTGACCGGAGCCTGAATGCTCAACGTAATAACCGGAGTCTGGATACCCAACGAAACTGACCGGAGCCTGAACGCTCAACGTAATAACCGGAGTCTAGATACCCAACGAAACTGACGAGAGCCTGCTCGCTCAACGTAATAACCGAAGTCTGGATACCTAACAAAACTGACCGGAGCATGAACGTTCAACGTAAAAACCGGAGTCTGGATACCCAACAAAACTGACCGGAGCCTGAACGATCAACTTAATAACCGGAGTCTGGATACCCAACGAAACTGACCGGAGCCTGAACGCTCAACGTAATAACCGGAGTCTGGATACCCAACAAAATTGACCGGAACCTGAACGCTCAACGTAATAACCGGAATCTGGATACTCAACGAAACTAACCGGAGCCTGAACGCTCAACGTAATAACCGGAGTCTGGTACTCAACGAAACTGACTGGAGCCTGAACAATCAACGTAATAACTGGAGTCTGGATACAAAACGAAACTGACCGGAGCCTGAACGCTCAACCTAATAACCGGAGTCTGGATACCCAATGAAACTGACCAGAGCCTGAACGCTCAACGTAATAACCGGAATCTCGATACCGAACGAAACTAAGCGGAGCCTGAACGCTCAACGTAATAATCGGAGTCTTGATACTCAACGAAACTGACCGGAGCCTGAATGCTCAACGTAATAACCGGAGTCTGGATACCCAACGAAACTGACCGGAGCCTGAACGCTCAACGTAATAACCATAGTCTGGATACCCAACGAAACTGACCAGAGCCTGCTCGCTCAACGTAATAACTGAAGTCTGGATACCTAACAAAACTGACCGGAGCCTGAACGTTCAACGTAAAAACCGGAGTCTGGATACCCAACAAAACTGACCGGAGCCTGAACGATCAACTTAATAACCGGAGTCTGGATACCCAACGAAACTGACCAGAGCTTGAACGCTCAACGTAATAACCGGAGACAGGATACCCAACAAAATTGACCGGAACCTGAACGCTAAACGTAATAACCGGAATCTGGATACTCAACGAAACTAACCGGAGCCTGAACGCTCAACGTAATAACCGAAGTCTGGATACTCAACGAAACTGACTAGAGCCTGAACAATCAACGTAATAACTGGAGTCTGGATACAAAACGAAACTGACCGGAGCCTGAACGCTCAACGTAATAACCGGAGTCTGGATACCCAATGAAATTGACCGGAGCCTGAACGCTCAACGTAATAACCGGAATCTCGATACCGAACGAAACTAACCGGAGCCTGAACGCTCAACGTAATAATCGGAGTCTTGATACTCAACGAAACTGACCGGAGCCTGAATGCTCAACGTAATAACCGGAGTCTGGATACCCAACGAAACTGACCGGAGCCTGAACGCTCAATGGAATAACCGGAGTCTAGATACCCAACGAAACTGACGAGAGCCTGCTCGCTCAACGTAATAACCGAAGTCTGGATACCTAACAAAACTGAACGGAGCATGAACGTTCAACGTAAAAACCGGAGTCTGGATACCCAACAAAACTGACCGGAGCCTGAACGATCAACTTAATAACCGGAGTCTGGATACCCAACGAAACTGACCGGAGCCTGAACGCTCAATGTAATAACCGGAGTCTGGATACCCAACAAAATTGACCGGAACCTGAACGCTCGACGTAATAACCGGAATCTGGACACTCAACGAAACTAACCGGAGCCTGAACGCTCAACGTAATAACCGGAGTCTGGTACTCAACGAAACTGATTGGAGCCTGAACAATCAACGTAATAACTGGAGTCTGGATACAAAACGAAACTGACCGGAGCCTGAACGCTCAACCTAATAACCGGAGTCTGGATACCCAATGAAACTGACCAGAGCCTGAACGCTCAACGTAATAACCGGAATCTCGATACCGAACGAAACTAAGCGGAGCCTGAACGCTCAACGTAATAATCGGAGTCTTGATACTCAACGAAACTGACCGGAGCCTGAATGCTCAACGTAATAACCGGAGTCTGGATACCCAACGAAACTGACCGGAGCCTGAACGCTCAACGTAATAACCATAGTCTGGATACCCAACGAAACTGACCAGAGCCTGCTCGCTCAACGTAATAACCGAAGTCTGGATACCTAACAAAACTGACCGGAGCCTGAACGTTCAACGTAAAAACCGGAGTCTGGATACCCAACAAAACTGACCGGAGCCTGAACGATCAACTTAATAACCGGAGTCTGGATACCCAACGAAACTGACCGGAGCCTGAACGCTCAACGTAATAACCGGAGTCTGGATACCCAACAAAATTGACCGGAACCTGAACGCTCGACGTAATAACCGGAATCTGGATACTCAACGAAACTAACCGGAGCCTGAACGCTCAACGTAATAACCGAAGTCTGGATACTCAACGAAACTGACTAGAGCCTGAACAATCAACGTAATAACTGGAGTCTGGATACAAAACGAAACTGACCGGAGCCTGAACGCTCAACGTAATAACCGGAGTCTGGATACCCAATGAAATTGACCGGAGCCTGAACGCTCAACGTAATAACCGGAATCTCGATACCGAACGAAACTAACCGGAGCCTGAACGCTCAACGTAATAATCGGAGTCTTGATACTCAACGAAACTGACCGGAGCCTGAATGCTCAACGTAATAACCGGAGTCTGGATACCCAACGAAACTGACCGGAGCCTGAACGCTCAATGGAATAACCGGAGTCTAGATACCCAACGAAACTGACGAGAGCCTGCTCGCTCAACGTAATAACCGAAGTCTGGATACCTAACAAAACTGACCGGAGCATGAACGTTCAACGTAAAAACCGGAGTCTGGATACCCAACAAAACTGACCGGAGCCTGAACGATCAACTTAATAACCGGAGTCTGGATACCCAACGAAACTGACCGGAGCCTGAACGCTCAATGTAATAACCGGAGTCTGGATACCCAACAAAATTGACCGGAACCTGAACGCTCGACGTAATAACCGGAATCTGGACACTCAACGAAACTAACCGGAGCCTGAACGCTCAACGTAATAACCGGAGTCTGGTACTCAACGAAACTGATTGGAGCCTGAACAATCAACGTAATAACTGGAGTCTGGATACAAAACGAAACTGACCGGAGCCTGAACGCTCAACCTAATAACCGGAGTCTGGATACCCAATGAAACTGACCAGAGCCTGAACGCTCAACGTAATAACCGGAATCTCGATACCGAACGAAACTAAGCGGAGCCTGAACGCTCAACGTAATAATCGGAGTCTTGATACTCAACGAAACTGACCGGAGCCTGAATGCTCAACGTAATAACCGGAGTCTGGATACCCAACGAAACTGACCGGAGCCTGAACGCTCAACGTAATAACCATAGTCTGGATACCCAACGAAACTGACCAGAGCCTGCTCGCTCAACGTAATAACCGAAGTCTGGATACCTAACAAAACTGACCGGAGCCTGAACGTTCAACGTAAAAACCGGAGTCTGGATACCCAACAAAACTGACCGGAGCCTGAACGATCAACTTAATAACCGGAGTCTGGATACCCAACGAAACTGACCGGAGCCTGAACGCTCAACGTAATAACCGGAGTCTGGATACCCAACAAAATTGACCGGAACCTGAACGCTCGACGTAATAACCGGAATCTGGATACTCAACGAAACTAACCGGAGCCTGAACGCTCAACGTAATAACCGGAGTCTGGATACTCAACGAAACTGACTGGAACCTGAACAATCAACGTAATAACTGGAGTCTGGATACAAAACGAAACTGACCGGAGCCTGAACGCTCAACCTAATAACCGGAGTCTGGATACCCAATGAAACTGACCAGAGCCTGAACGCTCAACGTAATAACCGGAATCTCGATACCGAACGAAACTAACCGGAGCCTGAACGCTCAACGTAATAATCGGAGTCTTGATACTCAACGAAACTGACCGGAGCCTGAACGCTCAACGTAATAACCGGAGTCTGGATACCCAACAAAACTGACCGGAGCCTGAACGCTCAACGTAATGACCGGAGTCTGGATACCCAACGAAACTGACCGGAGCCTGCTCGCTCAACGTAATAACCGAAGTCTGGATACCTAACAAAACTGACCGGAGCCTGAACGTTCAACGTAAAAACCGGAGTCTGGATACCCAACAAAACTGATCGGAGCCTGAACGATCAACTTAATAACCGGTGTCTGGATACCCAACGAAACTGACCGGAGCTTGAACGCTCAACGTAATAACCGGAGACTGGATACCCAACAAAATTGACCGGAACCTGAACGCTAAACGTAATAACCGGAATCTGGATACTCAACGAAACTAACCGGAGCCTGAACGCTCAACGTAATAACCGAGGTCTGGATACTCAACGAAACTGACTAGAGCCTGAACAATCAACGTAATAACTGGAGTCTGGATACAAAACGAAACTGACCGGAGCCTGAACGCTCAACGTAATAACCGGAGTCTGGATACCCAATGAAATTGACCGGAGCCTGAACGCTCAACGTAATAACCGGAATCTCGATACCGAACGAAACTAACCGGAGCCTGAACGCTCAACGTAATAATCGGAGTCTTGATACTCAACGAAACTGACCGGAGCCTGAATGCTCAACGTAATAACCGGAGTCTGGATACCCAACGAAACTGACCGGAGCCTGAACGCTCAACGTAATAACCGGAGTCTAGATACCCAACGAAACTGACGAGAGCCTGCTCGCTCAACGTAATAACCGAAGTCTGGATACCTAACAAAACTGACCGGAGCATGAACGTTCAACGTAAAAACCGGAGTCTGGATACCCAACAAAACTGACCGGAGCCTGAACAATCAACTTAATAACCGGAGTCTGGATACCCAACGAAACTGACCGGAGCCTGAACGCTCAACGTAATAACCGGAGTCTGGATACCCAACAAAATTGACCGGAACCTGAACGCTCGACGTAATAACCGGAATCTGGATACTCAACGAAACTAACCGGAGCCTGAATGCTCAACGTAATAACCGGAGTCTGGTACTCAACGAAACTGACTGGAGCCTGAACAATCAACGTAATAACTGGAGTCTGGATACAAAACGAAACTGACCGGAGCCTGAACGCTCAACCTAATAACCGGAGTCTGGATACCCAATGAAACTGACCAGAGCCTGAACGCTCAACGTAATAACCGGAATCTCGATACCGAACGAAACTAAGCGGAGCCTGAACGCTCAACGTAATAATCGGAGTCTTGATACTCAACGAAACTGACCGGAGCCTGAATGCTCAACGTAATAACCGGAGTCTGGATACCCAACGAAACTGACCGGAGCCTGAACGCTCAACGTAATAACCATAGTCTGGATACCCAACGAAACTGACCAGAGCCTGCTCGCTCAACGTAATAACCGAAGTCTGGATACCTAACAAAACTGACCGGAGCCTGAACGTTCAACGTAAAAACCGGAGTCTGGATACCCAACAAAACTGACCGGAGCCTGAACGATCAACTTAATAACCGGAGTCTGGATACCCAACGAAACTGACCGGAGCCTGAACGCTCAACGTAATAACCGGAGTCTGGATACCCAACAAAATTGACCGGAACCTGAACGCTCGACGTAATAACCGGAATCTGGATACTCAACGAAACTAACCGGAGCCTGAACGCTCAACGTAATAACCGGAGTCTGGTACTCAACGAAACTGACTGGAGCCTGAACAATCAACGTAATAACTGGAGTCTGGATACAAAACGAAACTGACCGGAGCCTGAACGCTCAACCTAATAACCGGAGTCTGGATACCCAATGAAACTGACCAGAGCCTGAACGCTCAACGTAATAACCGGAATCTCGATACCGAACGAAACTAAGCGGAGCCTGAACGCTCAACGTAATAATCGGAGTCTTGATACTCAACGAAACTGACCGGAGCCTGAATGCTCAACGTAATAACCGGAGTCTGGATACCCAACGAAACTGACCGGAGCCTGAACGCTCAACGTAATAACCATAGTCTGGATACCCAACGAAACTGACCAGAGCCTGCTCGCTCAACGTAATAACCGAAGTCTGGATACCTAACAAAACTGACCGGAGCCTGAACGTTCAACGTAAAAACCGGAGTCTGGATACCCAACAAAACTGACCGGAGCCTGAACGATCAACTTAATAACCGGAGTCTGGATACCCAACGAAACTGACCGGAGCCTGAACGCTCAACGTAATAACCGGAGTCTGGATACCCAACAAAATTGACCGAAACCTGAACGCTCGACGTAATAACCGGAATCTGGATACTCAACGAAACTAACCGGAGCCTGAACGCTCAACGTAATAACCGGAGTCTGGATACTTAACGAAACTGACTGGAACCTGAACAATCAACGTAATAACTGGAGTCTGGATACAAAACGAAACTGACCGGAGCCTGAACGCTCAACCTAATAACCGGAGTCTGGATACCCAATGAAACTGACCAGAGCCTGAACGCTCAACGTAATAACCGGAATCTCGATACCAAACGAAACTAACCGGAGCCTGAATGCTCAACGTAATAATCGGAGTCTTGATACTCAACCAAACTGACCGGAGCCTGAACGCTCAACGTAATAACCGGAGTCTGGATACCCAACAAAACTGACCGGAGCCTGAACGCTCAACGTAATAACCGGAGTCTGGATACCCAACGAAACTGACCGGAGCCTGCTCGCTCAACGTAATAACCGAAGTCTGGATACCTAACAAAACTGACCGGAGCCTGAACGTTCAACGTAAAAACCGGAGTCTGGATACCCAACAAAACTGATCGGAGCCTGAACGATCAACTTAATAACCGGTGTCTGGATACCCAACGAAACTGACCGGAGCTTGAACGCTCAACGTAATAACCGGAGACTGGATACCCAACAAAATTGACCGGAACCTGAACGCTAAACGTAATAACCGGAATCTGGATACTCAACGAAACTAACCGGAGCCTGAACGCTCAACATAATAACCGAAGTCTGGATACTCAACAAAACTGACTAGAGCCTGAACAATCAACGTAATAACTGGAGTCTGGATACAAAACGAAACTGACCGGAGCCTGAACGCTCAACGTAATAACCGGAGTCTGGATACCCAATGAAATTGACCGGAGCCTGAACGCTCAACGTAATAACCGGAATTTCGATACCGAACGAAACTAACCGGAGCCTGAACGCTCAACGTAATAATCGGAGTCTTGATACTCAACGAAACTGACCGGAGCCTGAATGCTCAATGTAATAACCGGAGTCTGGATACCCAACGAAACTGACCGGAGCCTGAACGCTCAACGTAATAACCGGAGTCTAGATACCCAACGAAACTGACGAGAGTCTGCTCGCTCAACGTAATAACCGAAGTCTGGATACCTAACAAAACTGACCGGAGCCTGAACGTTCAACGTAAAAACCGGAGTCTGGATACCCAACAAAACTGACCGGAGCCTGAACGATCAACTTAATAACCGGAGTCTGGATACCCAACGAAACTGACCGGAGCCTGAACGCTCAACGTAATAACCGGAGTCTGGATACCCAACAAAATTGACCGGAACCTGAACGCTCGACGTAATAACCGGAATCTGGATACTCAACGAAACTAACCGGAGCCTGAACGCTCAACGTAATAACCGGAGTCTGGTACTCAACGAAACTGACTGGAGCCTGAACAATTAACGTAATAACTGGAGTCTGGATACAAAACGAAACTGACCGGAGCCTGAACGCTCAACCTAATAACCGGAGTCTGGATACCCAATGAAACTGACCAGAGCCTGAACGCTCAACGTAATAACCGGAATCTCGATACCGAACGAAACTAAGCGGAGCCTGAACGCTCAACGTAATAATCGGAGTCTTGATACTCAACGAAACTGACCGGAGCCTGAATGCTCAACGTAATAACCGGAGTCTGGATACCCAACGAAACTGACCGGAGCCTGAACGCTCAACGTAATAACCGGAGTCTAGATACCCAACGAAACTGACGAGAGCCTGCTCGCTCAACGTAATAACCGAAGTCTGGATACCTAACAAAACTGACCGGAGCCTGAACGTTCAACGTAAAAACCGGAGTCTGGATACCCAACAAAACTGACCGGAGCCTGAACGATCAACTTAATAACCGGAGTCTGGATACCCAACGAAACTGACCGGAGCCTGAACGCTCAACGTAATAACCGGAGTCTGGATACCCAACAAAATTGACCGGAACCTGAACGCTCGACGTAATAACCGGAATCTGGATACTCAACGAAACTAACCGGAGCCTGAACGCTCAACGTAATAACCAGAGTCTGGTACTCAACGAAACTGACTGGAGCCTGAACAATCAACGTAATAACTGGAGTCTGGATACAAAATGAAACTGACCGGAGCCTGAACGCTCAACCTAATAACCGGAGTCTGGATACCCAATGAAACTGACCAGAGCCTGAACGCTCAACGTAATAACCGAAATCTCGATACCGAACGAAACTAAGCGGAGCCTGAACGCTCAACGTAATAATCGGAGTCTTGATACTCAACGAAACTGACCAGAGCCTGAATGCTCAACGTAATAACCAGAGTCTGGATACCCAACGAAACTGATCGGAGCCGGAACGCTCAACGTAATAACCGGAGTCTGGATACCCAACAAAACTGACCAGAGCCTGCTCGCTCAACGTAATAACCGAAGTCTGGATACCTAACAAAACTGATCGGAGCCTGAACGTTCAACGTAAAAACCGGAGTCTGGATACCCAACAAAACTGATCGGAGCCTGAACGATCAACTTAATAACCGGTGTCTAGATACCCAACGAAACTGACCGGAGCTTGAACGCTCAACGTAATAACCGGAGACTGGATACCCAACAAAATTGACCGGAACCTGAACGCTAAACGTAATAACCGGAATCTGGATACTCAACGAAACTAACTGGAGCCTGAACGCTCAACGTAATAACCGAAGTCTGGATACTCAACGAAACTGACTAGAGCCTGAACAATCAACGTAATAACTGGAGTCTGGATACAAAACGAAACTGACCAGAGCCTGAACGCTCAACGTAATAACCGGAGTCTGGATACCCAATGAAATTGACCGGAGCCTGAACGCTCAACGTAATAACCGGAATCTCGATACCGAACGAAACTAACCGGAGCCTGAACGCTCAACGTAATAATCGGAGTCTTGATACTCAACGAAACTGACCGGAGCCTGAATGCTCAACGTAATAACCGGAGTCTGGATACCCAACGAAACTGACCGGAGCCTGAACGCTCAACGTAATAACCGGAGTCTAGATACCCAACGAAACTGACGAGAGCCTGATCGCTCAACGTAATAACCGAAGTCTGGATACCTAACAAAACTGACCGGAGCCTGAACGTTCAACGTAAAAACCGGAGTCTGGATACCCAACAAAACTGACCGGAGCCTGAACGATCAACTTAATAACCGGAGTTTGGATACCCAACGAAACTGACCGGAGCCTGAACGCTCAACGTAATAACCGGAGTCTGGATACCCAACAAAATTGACCGGAACCTGAACGCTCGACGTAATAACCGGAATCTGGATACTCAACGAAACTAACCGGAGCCTGAACGCTCAACGTAATAACCGGAGTCTGGTACTCAACGAAACTGACTGGAGCCTGAACAATCAACCTAATAACTGGAGTCTGGATACAAAACGAAACTGACCGGAGCCTGAACGCTCAACCTAATAACCGGAGTCTGGATACCCAATGAAACTGACCAGAGCCTGAACGCTCAACGTAATAACCGGAATCTCGATACCGAACGAAACTAAGCGGAGCCTGAACGCTCAACGTAATAATCGGAGTCTTGATACTCAACGAAACTGACCGGAGCCTGAATGCTCAACGTAATAACCGGAGTCTGGATACCCAACGAAACTGACCAGAGCCTGAACGCTCAACGTAATAACCGGAGTCTGGATACCCAACGAAACTGACCAGAGCCTGCTCGCTCAACGTAATAACCGAAGTTTGGATACCTAACAAAACTGACCGGAGCCTGAACGTTCAACGTAAAAACCGGAGTCTGGATACCCAACAAAACTGACCGGAGCCTGAACGATCAACTTAATAACCGGAGTCTGGATACCCAACGAAACTGACCGGAGCCTGAACGCTCAACGTAATAACCGGAGTCTGGATACCCAACAAAATTGACCGGAACCTGAACGCTCGACGTAATAACCGGAATCTGGATACTCAACGAAACTAACCGGAGCCTGAACGCTCAACGTAATAACCGGAGTCTGGTACTCAACGAAACTGACTGGAGCCTGAACAATCAACGTAATAACTGGAGTCTGGATACAAAACGAAACTGACCGGAGCCTGAACGCTCAACCTAATAACCGGAGTCTGGATACCCAATGAAACTGACCAGAGCCTGAACGCCCAACGTAATAACCGGAATCTCGATACCGAACGAAACTAAGCGGAGCCTGAACGCTCAACGTAATAATCGGAGTCTTGATACTCAACGAAACTGACCGGAGCCTGAATGCTCAACGTTATAACCGGAGTCTGGATACCCAACGAAACTGACCGGAGCCTGAACGCTCAACGTAATAACCGGAGTCTGGATACCCAACGAAACTGACCAGAGCCTGCTCGCTCAACGTAATAACCGAAGTCTGGATACCTAACAAAACTGACCGGAGCCTGAACGTTCAACGTAAAAACCGGAGTCTGGATACCCAACAAAACTGACCGGAGCCTGAACGATCAACTTAATAACCGGAGTCTGGATACCCAACGAAACTGACCGGAGCCTGAACGCTCAACGTAATAACCGGAGTCTGGATACCCAACAAAATTGACCGGAACCTGAACGCTCGACGTAATAACCGGAATCTGGATACTCAACGAAACTAACCGGAGCCTGAACGCTCAACGTAATAACCGGAGTCTGGTACTCAACGAAACTGACTGGAGCCTGAACAATCAACGTAATAACTGGAGTCTGGATATAAAACGAAACTGACCGGAGCCTGAACGCTCAACCTAATAACCGGAGTCTGGATACCCAATGAAACTGACCAGAGCCTGAACGCTCAACGTAATAACCGGAATCTCGATACCGAACGAAACTAAGCGGAGCCTGAACGCTCAACGTAATAATCGGAGTCTTGATACTCAACGAAACTGACCGGAGCCTGAATGCTCAACGTAATAACCGGAGTCTGGATACCCAACGAAACTGACCGGAGCCTGAACGCTCAACGTAATAACCGGAGTCTAGATACCCAACGAAACTGACCAGAGCCTGCTCGCTCAACGTAATAACCGAAGTCTGGATACCTAACAAAACTGACCGGAGCCTGAACGTTCAACGTAAAAACCGGAGTCTGGATACCCAACAAAACTGACCGGAGCCTGAACGATCAACTTAATAACCGGAGTCTGGATACCCAACGAAACTGACCGGAGCCTGAACGCTCAACGTAATAACCGGAGTCTGGATACCCAACAAAATGACCGGAACCTGAACGCTCGACGTAATAACCGGAATCTGGATACTCAACGAAACTAACCGGAGCCTGAACGCTCAACGTAATAAACGGAGTCTGGATACTCAACGAAACTGACTGGAACCTGAACAATCAACGTAATAACTGGAGTCTGGATACAAAACGAAACTGACCGGAGCCTGAACGCTCAACATAATAACCGGAGTCTGGATACCCAATGAAACTGACCAGAGCCTGAACGCTCAACGTAATAACCGGAATCTCGATACCGAACGAAACTAACCGGAGCCTGAACGCTCAACGTAATAATCGGAGTCTTGTTACTCAACGAAAGTGACCGGAGCCTGAACGCTCAACGTAATAACCGGAGTCTGGATACCCAACAAAACTGACCGGAGCCTGAACGCTCAACGTAATAACCGGAGTCTGGATACCCAACGAAACTGACCAGAGCCTGATCGCTCAACGTAATAACCGAAGTCTGGATACCTAACAAAACTGACTGGAGCCTGAACGTTCAACGTAAAAACCGGAGTCTGGATACCCACCAAAACTGATCGGAGCCTGAACGATCAACTTAATAACCGGTGTCTGGATACCCAACGAAACTGACTGGAGCTTGAATGCTCAACGTAATAACCGGAGACTGGATACCCAACAAAATTGACCGGAACCTGAACGCTCAACGTAATAACCGGAATCTGGATACTCAACGAAACTAACCGGAGCCTGAACGCTCAACGTAATAACCGAAGTCTGGATACTCAACGAAACTGATTAGAGCCTGAACAATCAACGTAATAACTGGAGTCTGGATACAAAACGAAACTGACCGGAGCCTGAACGCTCAATGTAATAACCGGAGTCTGGATACCCAATGAAATTGACCGGAGCCTGAACGCTCAACGTAATAACCGGAATCTCGATACCGAACGAAACTAACCGGAGCCTGAACGCTCAACGTAATAATCGGAGTCTTGATACTCAACGAAACTGACCGGAGCCTGAATGCTCAACTTAATAACCGGAGTCTGGATACCCAACGAAACTGACCGGAGCCTGAACGCTCAACGTAATAACCGGAGTCTAGATACCCAACGAAACTGACGAGAGCCTGCTCGCTCAACGTAATAACCGAAGTCTTGATACCTAACAAAACTGACCGGAGCCTGAACGCTCAACGTAAAAACCGGAGTCTGGATACCCAACAAAACTGACCGGAGCCTGAATGATCAACTTAATAACCGAAGTCTGGATACCCAACGAAACTGACCGGAGCCTGAACGCTCAACGTAATAACCGGAGTCTGGATACCCAACAAAATTGACCGGAACCTGAACGCTCGACGTAATAACCGGAATCTGGATACTCAACGAAACTAACCGGAGCCTGAACGCTCAACGTAATAACCGGAGTCTGGATACTCAACGAAACTGACTGGAGCCTGAACAATCAACGTAATAACTGGAGTCTGGATACAAAACGAAACTGACCGGAGCCTGAACGCTCAACCTAATAACCGGAGTCTGGATACCCAATGAAACTGACCAGAGCCTGAACGCTCAACGTAATAACCGGAATCTCGATACCGAACGAAACTAAGCGGAGCCTGAACGCTCAACGTAATAATCGGAGTCTTGATACTCAACGAAACTGACCGGAGCCTGAACGCTCAACGTAATAACCGGAGTCTGGATACCCAACAAAACTGACCGGAGCCTGAACGCTCAACGTAATAACCGGAGTCTGGATACCCAACGAAACTGACCAGAGCCTGATCGCTCAACGTAATAACCGAAGTCTGGATACCTAACAAAACTGACTGGAGCCTGAACGTTCAACGTAAAAACCGGAGTCTGGATACCCAACAAAACTGATCGGAGCCTGAACGATCAACTTAATAACCGGTGTCTGGATACCCAACGAAACTGACCGGAGCTTGAATGCTCAACGTAATAACCGGAGACTGGATACCCAACAAAATTGACCGGAACCTGAACGCTCAACGTAATAACCGGAATCTGGATACTCAACGAAACTAACCGGAGCCTGAACGCTCAACATAATAACCGAAGTCTGGATACTCAACGAAACTGACTAGAGCCTGAACAATCAACGTAATAACTGGAGTCTGGATACAAAACGAAACTGACCGGAGCCTGAACGCTCAATGTAATAACCGGAGTCTGGATACCCAATGAAATTGACCGGAGCCTGAACGCTCAACGTAATAACCGGAATCTCGATACCGAATGAAACTAACCGGAGCCTGAACGCTCAACGTAATAATCGGAGTCTTGATACTCAACGAAACTGACCGGAGCCTGAATGCTCAACGTAATAACCGGAGTCTGGATACCCAACGAAACTGACCGGAGCCTGAACGCTCAACGTAATAACCGGAGTCTAGATACCCAACGAAACTGACGAGAGCCTGCTCGCTCAACGTAATAACCGAAGTCTGGATACCTAACAAAACTGACCGGAGCCTGAACGCTCAACGTAAAAACCGGAGTCTGGATACCCAACAAAACTGACCGGAGCCTGAATGATCAACTTAATAACCGAAGTCTGGATACCCAACGAAACTGACCGGAGCCTGAACGCTCAACGTAATAACCGGAGTCTGGATACCCAACAAAATTGACCGGAACCTGAACGCTCGACGTAATAACCGGAATCTGGATACTCAACGAAACTAACCGGAGCCTGAACGCTCAACGTAATAACCGGAGTCTGGATACTCAACGAAACTGACTGGAGCCTGAACAATCAACGTAATAACTGGAGTCTGGATACAAAACGAAACTGACCGGAGCCTGAACGCTCAACCTAATAACCGGAGTCTGGATACCCAATGAAACTGACCAGAGCCTGAACGCTCAACGTAATAACCGGAATCTCGATACCGAACGAAACTAAGCAGAGCCTGAACGCTCAACGTAATAATCGGAGTCTTGATACTCAACGAAACTGACCGGAGCCTGAACGCTCAACGTAATAACCGGAGTCTGGATACCCAACAAAACTGACCGGAGCCTGAACGCTCAACGTAATAACCGGAGTCTGGATACCCAACGAAACTGACCGGAGCCTGATCGCTCAACGTAATAACCGATGTCTGGATACCTAACAAAACTGACCGGAGCCTGAACGTTCAACGTAAAAACCGGAGTCTGGATACCTAACAAAACTGATCGGAGCCTGAACGATCAACTTAATAACCAGTGTCTGGATACCCAACGAAACTGACCGGAGCTTGAACGCTCAACGTAATAACCGGAGTCTGGATACCCAACAAAATTGACCAGAACCTGAACGCTCGATGTAATAACCGGAATCTGGATACTCAACGAAACTAACCGGAGCCTGAACGCTCAACGTAATAACCGGAGTCTGGATACTCAACGAAACTGACTGGAGCCTGAACAATCAACGTAATAACTGGAGTCTGGATACAAAACGAAACTGACCGGAGCCTTAACGCTCAACGTAATAACCGGAGTCTGGATACCCAATGAAACTGACCGGAGCCTGAACGCTCAACGTAATAACCGAAATCTCTATACCGAACGAAACTAACCGGAGCCTGAACGCTCAACGTAATAATCGGAGTCTTGATACTCAACGAAACTGACCGGAGCCTGAACGCTCAACGTAATAACCGGAGTCTGGATACTCAACGAAACTGACCGGAGCCTGAACGCTCAACGTAATAACCGGAGTCTAGATACCCAACGAAACTGACCGAAGCCTGCTCGCTCAACGTAATAACCGAAGTCTGGATACCTAACAAAACTGACCAGAGCCTGAACGTTCAACGTAAAAACCGGAGTCTGGATACCCAACAAAACTGACCGGAGCCTGAACGATCAACTTAATAACCGGAGTCTGGATACCCAACGAAACTGACCGGAGCCTGAACGCTCAACGTAATAACCGGAGTCTGGATACCCAACAAAATTGACCAGAACCTGAACGCTCGACGTAATAACCGGAATCTGGATACTCAACGAAACTAACCGGAGCCTGAACGCTCAACGTAATAACCGGAGTCTGGATACTCAACGAAACTGACTGGAGCCTGAACAATCAACGTAATAATTGGAGTCTGGATACAAAACGAAACTGACCGGAGCCTGAACGCTCAACGTAATAACCGGAGTTTGGATACCCAATGAAACTGACCGGAGCCTGAACGCTCAACGTAATAACCGGAGTCTGGATACCCAACAAAATTGTCCAGAGCCTGAACGCTGAAAGTAATAACCGGAATCTGGACACTCAATGAAACTAACCAGAGCCTAACGCTCAACGTAATAACCAGAGTCTGGATACACAACGAAACTGACCGGAGCCTGAACGCTCAACGTAATAACCGTAGTCTGGTAACCCAATGAAACTGATCGGAGCCTGAACCATCAACATAATAACCGGAGTCTGGATACCCAACAAAATTGACCGTAGCCTGAACGCTCAACGTAATAATCGGAATCTAGATACTCAACGAAACTAACCGGAGCCTGAACGCTCAACGTAATAACCGGAGTCTGGATACTCAATGAAACTGACTGGAGCCTGAACAATCAACGTAATAACTGGAGTCTGGATACAAAACGAAACTGACCGGAGCCTGAACGCTCAACGTAATAACCGGAGTCTGGATACCCAATGAAACTGACTGGAGCCTGAACGCTCAACGTAATAACTGGAATCTCGATACCCAACGAAACTAACTAGAGCCTGAACGTTCAACGTAATAATCGGAGTCTTGATACTCAACGAAACTGACCGGGGCCTGAACGCTCAACGTAATAACCGGAGTCTGGATACCCAACGACACTGACCGGAGCCTGAACGCTCAACGTAATAACCGGAATCTGGATACCCAACGAAACTGACGAGAGCCTGATCGCTCAACGTAATAACCGAAGTCTGGATACCTAACAAAACTGACCGGAGCCTGAACGTTCAACGTAAAAACCGGAGTCTGGATACCCAACAAAACTGACCGGAGCCTGAACGATCAACTTAATAACCGGAGTCTGGATACCCAATGAAACTGACCGGAGCCTGAACGCTCAACGTAATAACCGGAGTCTGGATACCCAACAAAATTGATCGGAACCTGAACGCTCAACGTAATAACCGGAATCTGGATACTCAACGAAACTAACCGGAGTCTGAACGTTCAACGTAATAACCGGAGTCTGGATACTCAACGAAACTGACTGGAGCCTGAACAATCAACGTAATAACTGGAGTCTGGATACAAAAATAAACTGACCGGAGCCTGAACGCTCAACGTAATAACCGGAGTCTGGATACCCAATGAAACTGATCGGAGCCTGAACGCTCAACGTAATAACCGGAATCTCGATACCGAACGAAACTAACCGGAGCCTGAACGCTCAACGTAATAATCGGAGTCTTGATACTCAACGAAACTGACCGGAGCCTGAACACTCAACGTAATAACCGGAGTCTGGATACCCAACGAAACTGATCGGAGCCTGAACGATCAACGTAATAATTGGAGTCTGGATATCCAACGAAACTGACAGGAGCCTGCTCGCTCAACGTAATAACCGAAGTCTGGATACCTAACAAAACTGACCGGAGCATGAACGTTCAACGTAAAAACCGGAGTCTGGATACCTAACAAAACTGACCGGAGCCTGAACGATCAACTTAATAACCGGAGTCTGGATACCCAACAAAATTGATCGGAACCTGAACGCTCAACGTAATAACCGGAATCTGGATACTTAACGAAACTAACCGGAGCCTGAACGCTCAACGTAATAATCGGAGTGTGGATACTCAACGAAACTGACTGGAGTCTGAACAATCAACGTAATAACTGGAGTCTGGATACAAAACGAAACTGACCGGAGCCTGAACGCTCAACGTAATAACCGGAGTCTGGATACCCAATGAAACTGACCGGAGCCTGAACGCTCAACGTAATAACCGGAATCTCGATACCGAACGAAACTAACCGGAGCCTGAACGCTCAACGTAATAACCGGAGTCTGGGTACCCAACGAAACTGATCGGAGCCTAAACGCTCAACGTAATAACAGGAGTCTGGATACCCAACAAAATTGACCGGAGCCTGAACGCTCAACGTAATAACCGGAATCTGGATACTCAACGAAACTAACCGGAGCCTGAACGCTCAACGTAATAACCGGAGTCTGGATACTCAACGAAACTGACTGGAGCCTGAACAATCAACGTAATAATTGGAGTCTGGATACAAAACGAAACTGACCGGAGCCTGAACGCTCAACGTAATAACCGGAGTTTGGATACCCAATGAAACTGACCGGAGCCTGAACGCTCAACGTAATAACCGGAGTCTGGATACCCAACTAAATAACCGGAGTCTGGATACTCAACGAAACTGACCGGAGCCTGAAAGCTCAACGTAATAACCGGAGTCTGGATACCCAATGAAACTGACCAGAGCCTGAACGCTCAACGTAATAACCGGAATCTCGATACCGAACGAAACTAAGCGGAGCCTGAACGCTCAACGTAATAATCGGAGTCTTGATACTCAACGAAACTGACCGGAGCCTGAACGCTCAACGTAATAACCGGAGTCTGGATACCCAACAAAACTGACCGGAGCCTGAACGCTCAACGTAATAACCGGAGTCTGGATACCCAACGAAACTGACCAGAGCCTGATCGCTCAACGTAATAACCGAAGTCTGGATACCTAACAAAACTGACTGGAGCCTGAACGTTCAACGTAAAAACCGGAGTCTGGATACCCAACAAAACTGATCGGAGCCTGAACGATCAACTTAATAACCGGTGTCTGGATACCCAACGAAACTGACCGGAGCTTGAATGCTCAACGTAATAACCGGAGACTGGATACCCAACAAAATTGACCGGAACCTGAACGCTCAACGTAATAACCGGAATCTGGATACTCAACGAAACTAACCGGAGCCTGAACGCTCAACATAATAACCGAAGTCTGGATACTCAACGAAACTGACTAGAGCCTGAACAATCAACGTAATAACTGGAGTCTGGATACAAAACGAAACTGACCGGAGCCTGAACGCTCAATGTAATAACCGGAGTCTGGATACCCAATGAAATTGACCGGAGCCTGAACGCTCAACGTAATAACCGGAATCTCGATACCGAACGAAACTAACCGGAGCCTGAACGCTCAACGTAATAATCGGAGTCTTGATACTCAACGAAACTGACCGGAGCCTGAATGCTCAACGTAATAACCGGAGTCTGGATACCCAACGAAACTGACCGGAGCCTGAACGCTCAACGTAATAACCGGAGTCTAGATACCCAACGAAACTGACGAGAGCCTGCTCGCTCAACGTAATAACCGAAGTCTGGATACCTAACAAAACTGACCGGAGCCTGAACGCTCAACGTAAAAACCGGAGTCTGGATACCCAACAAAACTGACCGGAGCCTGAATGATCAACTTAATAACCGAAGTCTGGATACCCAACGAAACTGACCGGAGCCTGAACGCTCAACGTAATAACCGGAGTCTGGATACCCAACAAAATTGACCGGAACCTGAACGCTCGACGTAATAACCGGAATCTGGATACTCAACGAAACTAACCGGAGCCTGAACGCTCAACGTAATAACCGGAGTCTGGATACTCAACGAAACTGACTGGAGCCTGAACAATCAACGTAATAACTGGAGTCTGGATACAAAACGAAACTGACCGGAGCCTGAACGCTCAACCTAATAACCGGAGTCTGGATACCCAATGAAACTGACCAGAGCCTGAACGCTCAACGTAATAACCGGAATCTCGATACCGAACGAAACTAAGCAGAGCCTGAACGCTCAACGTAATAATCGGAGTCTTGATACTCAACGAAACTGACCGGAGCCTGAACGCTCAACGTAATAACCGGAGTCTGGATACCCAACAAAACTGACCGGAGCCTGAACGCTCAACGTAATAACCGGAGTCTGGATACCCAACGAAACTGACCGGAGCCTGATCGCTCAACGTAATAACCGATGTCTGGATACCTAACAAAACTGACCGGAGCCTGAACGTTCAACGTAAAAACCGGAGTCTGGATACCTAACAAAACTGATCGGAGCCTGAACGATCAACTTAATAACCAGTGTCTGGATACCCAACGAAACTGACCGGAGCTTGAACGCTCAACGTAATAACCGGAGTCTGGATACCCAACAAAATTGACCAGAACCTGAACGCTCGATGTAATAACCGGAATCTGGATACTCAACGAAACTAACCGGAGCCTGAACGCTCAACGTAATAACCGGAGTCTGGATACTCAACGAAACTGACTGGAGCCTGAACAATCAACGTAATAACTGGAGTCTGGATACAAAACGAAACTGACCGGAGCCTTAACGCTCAACGTAATAACCGGAGTCTGGATACCCAATGAAACTGACCGGAGCCTGAACGCTCAACGTAATAACCGAAATCTCTATACCGAACGAAACTAACCGGAGCCTGAACGCTCAACGTAATAATCGGAGTCTTGATACTCAACGAAACTGACCGGAGCCTGAACGCTCAACGTAATAACCGGAGTCTGGATACTCAACGAAACTGACCGGAGCCTGAACGCTCAACGTAATAACCGGAGTCTAGATACCCAACGAAACTGACCGAAGCCTGCTCGCTCAACGTAATAACCGAAGTCTGGATACCTAACAAAACTGACCAGAGCCTGAACGTTCAACGTAAAAACCGGAGTCTGGATACCCAACAAAACTGACCGGAGCCTGAACGATCAACTTAATAACCGGAGTCTGGATACCCAACGAAACTGACCGGAGCCTGAACGCTCAACGTAATAACCGGAGTCTGGATACCCAACAAAATTGACCAGAACCTGAACGCTCGACGTAATAACCGGAATCTGGATACTCAACGAAACTAACCGGAGCCTGAACGCTCAACGTAATAACCGGAGTCTGGATACTCAACGAAACTGACTGGAGCCTGAACAATCAACGTAATAATTGGAGTCTGGATACAAAACGAAACTGACCGGAGCCTGAACGCTCAACGTAATAACCGGAGTTTGGATACCCAATGAAACTGACCGGAGCCTGAACGCTCAACGTAATAACCGGAGTCTGGATACCCAACAAAATTGTCCAGAGCCTGAACGCTGAAAGTAATAACCGGAATCTGGACACTCAATGAAACTAACCAGAGCCTAACGCTCAACGTAATAACCAGAGTCTGGATACACAACGAAACTGACCGGAGCCTGAACGCTCAACGTAATAACCGTAGTCTGGTAACCCAATGAAACTGATCGGAGCCTGAACCATCAACATAATAACCGGAGTCTGGATACCCAACAAAATTGACCGTAGCCTGAACGCTCAACGTAATAATCGGAATCTAGATACTCAACGAAACTAACCGGAGCCTGAACGCTCAACGTAATAACCGGAGTCTGGATACTCAATGAAACTGACTGGAGCCTGAACAATCAACGTAATAACTGGAGTCTGGATACAAAACGAAACTGACCGGAGCCTGAACGCTCAACGTAATAACCGGAGTCTGGATACCCAATGAAACTGACTGGAGCCTGAACGCTCAACGTAATAACTGGAATCTCGATACCCAACGAAACTAACTAGAGCCTGAACGTTCAACGTAATAATCGGAGTCTTGATACTCAACGAAACTGACCGGGGCCTGAACGCTCAACGTAATAACCGGAGTCTGGATACCCAACGACACTGACCGGAGCCTGAACGCTCAACGTAATAACCGGAATCTGGATACCCAACGAAACTGACGAGAGCCTGATCGCTCAACGTAATAACCGAAGTCTGGATACCTAACAAAACTGACCGGAGCCTGAACGTTCAACGTAAAAACCGGAGTCTGGATACCCAACAAAACTGACCGGAGCCTGAACGATCAACTTAATAACCGGAGTCTGGATACCCAATGAAACTGACCGGAGCCTGAACGCTCAACGTAATAACCGGAGTCTGGATACCCAACAAAATTGATCGGAACCTGAACGCTCAACGTAATAACCGGAATCTGGATACTCAACGAAACTAACCGGAGTCTGAACGTTCAACGTAATAACCGGAGTCTGGATACTCAACGAAACTGACTGGAGCCTGAACAATCAACGTAATAACTGGAGTCTGGATACAAAAATAAACTGACCGGAGCCTGAACGCTCAACGTAATAACCGGAGTCTGGATACCCAATGAAACTGATCGGAGCCTGAACGCTCAACGTAATAACCGGAATCTCGATACCGAACGAAACTAACCGGAGCCTGAACGCTCAACGTAATAATCGGAGTCTTGATACTCAACGAAACTGACCGGAGCCTGAACACTCAACGTAATAACCGGAGTCTGGATACCCAACGAAACTGATCGGAGCCTGAACGATCAACGTAATAATTGGAGTCTGGATATCCAACGAAACTGACAGGAGCCTGCTCGCTCAACGTAATAACCGAAGTCTGGATACCTAACAAAACTGACCGGAGCATGAACGTTCAACGTAAAAACCGGAGTCTGGATACCTAACAAAACTGACCGGAGCCTGAACGATCAACTTAATAACCGGAGTCTGGATACCCAACAAAATTGATCGGAACCTGAACGCTCAACGTAATAACCGGAATCTGGATACTTAACGAAACTAACCGGAGCCTGAACGCTCAACGTAATAATCGGAGTGTGGATACTCAACGAAACTGACTGGAGTCTGAACAATCAACGTAATAACTGGAGTCTGGATACAAAACGAAACTGACCGGAGCCTGAACGCTCAACGTAATAACCGGAGTCTGGATACCCAATGAAACTGACCGGAGCCTGAACGCTCAACGTAATAACCGGAATCTCGATACCGAACGAAACTAACCGGAGCCTGAACGCTCAACGTAATAACCGGAGTCTGGGTACCCAACGAAACTGATCGGAGCCTAAACGCTCAACGTAATAACAGGAGTCTGGATACCCAACAAAATTGACCGGAGCCTGAACGCTCAACGTAATAACCGGAATCTGGATACTCAACGAAACTAACCGGAGCCTGAACGCTCAACGTAATAACCGGAGTCTGGATACTCAACGAAACTGACTGGAGCCTGAACAATCAACGTAATAATTGGAGTCTGGATACAAAACGAAACTGACCGGAGCCTGAACGCTCAACGTAATAACCGGAGTTTGGATACCCAATGAAACTGACCGGAGCCTGAACGCTCAACGTAATAACCGGAGTCTGGATACCCAACAAAATTGTCCAGAGCCTGAACGCTGAAAGTAATAACCGGAATCTGGACACTCAATGAAACTAACCAGAGCCTAACGCTCAACGTAATAACCAGAGTCTGGATACACAACGAAACTGACCGGAGCCTGAACGCTCAACGTAATAACCGTAGTCTGGTAACCCAATGAAACTGATCGGAGCCTGAACCATCAACATAATAACCGGAGTCTGGATACCCAACAAAATTGACCGTAGCCTGAACGCTCAACGTAATAATCGGAATCTAGATACTCAACGAAACTAACCGGAGCCTGAACGCTCAACGTAATAACCGGAGTCTGGATACTCAATGAAACTGACTGGAGCCTTAACAATCAACGTAATAACTGGAGTCTGGATACAAAACGAAACTGACCGGAGCCTGAACGCTCAACGTAATAACCGGAGTCTGGATACCCAATGAAACTGACTGGAGCCTGAACGCTCAACGTAATAACTGGAATCTCGATACCCAACGAAACTAACTAGAGCCTGAACGTTCAACGTAATAATCGGAGTCTTGATACTCAACGAAACTGACCGGGGCCTGAACGCTCAACGTAATAACCGGAGTCTGGATACCCAACGACACTGACCGGAGCCTGAACGCTCAACATAATAACCGGAATCTGGATACCCAACGAAACGGACCGGAGCCTGCTCGCTCAACGTAATAACCGAAGTCTGGATACCTCACAAAACTGACCGGAGCCTGAACGTTCAACGTAAAAACCGGAGTCTGGATACCCATTAAAACTGACCGGAGCCTGAACGATCAACTTAATAACCGGAGTCTGGATACCCAATGAAACTGACCGGAGCCTGAACGCTCAACGTAATAACCGGAGTCTGGATACCCAACAAAATTGATCGGAACCTGAACGCTCAACGTAATAACCGGAATCTGGATACTCAACGAAACTAACCGGAGTCTGAACGTTCAACGTAATAACCGGAGTCTGGATACTCAACGAAACTGACTGGAGCCTGAACAATCAACGTAATAACTGGAGTCTGGATACAAAAATAAACTGACCGGAGCCTGAACGCTCAACGTAATAACCGGAGTCTGGATACCCAATGAAACTGATCGGAGCCTGAACGCTCAACGTAATAACCGGAATCTCGATACCGAACGAAACTAACCGGAGCCTGAACGCTCAACGTAATAATCGGAGTCTTGATACTCAACGAAACTGACCGGAGCCTGAACACTCAACGTAATAACCGGAGTCTGGATACCCAACGAAACTGATCGGAGCCTGAACGATCAACGTAATAATTGGAGTCTGGATATCCAACGAAACTGACAGGAGCCTGCTCGCTCAACGTAATAACCGAAGTCTGGATACCTAACAAAACTGACCGGAGCATGAACGTTCAACGTAAAAACCGGAGTCTGGATACCTAACAAAACTGACCGGAGCCTGAACGATCAACTTAATAACCGGAGTCTGGATACCCAACAAAATTGATCGGAACCTGAACGCTCAACGTAATAACCGGAATCTGGATACTTAACGAAACTAACCGGAGCCTGAACGCTCAACGTAATAATCGGAGTGTGGATACTCAACGAAACTGACTGGAGTCTGAACAATCAACGTAATAACTGGAGTCTGGATACAAAACGAAACTGACCGGAGCCTGAACGCTCAACGTAATAACCGGAGTCTGGATACCCAATGAAACTGACCGGAGCCTGAACGCTCAACGTAATAACCGGAATCTCGATACCGAACGAAACTAACCGGAGCCTGAACGCTCAACGTAATAACCGGAGTCTGGGTACCCAACGAAACTGATCGGAGCCTAAACGCTCAACGTAATAACAGGAGTCTGGATACCCAACAAAATTGACCGGAGCCTGAACGCTCAACGTAATAACCGGAATCTGGATACTCAACGAAACTAACCGGAGCCTGAACGCTCAACGTAATAACCGGAGTCTGGATACTCAACGAAACTGACTGGAGCCTGAACAATCAACGTAATAACTGGAGTCTGGATACAAAACGAAACTCACCGGAGCCTGAACGCTCAACGTAATAACTGGAGTCTGGATACCCAATGAAACTGACCGGAGCCTGAACGCTCACGGTAATAACCGGAATCTCGATACCGAACGAAACTAACCAGAGCCTGAACGTTCAACGTAATAATCGGAGTCTTGATACTCAACGAAACTGACCGGAGCCTGAACGCTCAACGTAATAACCGGAGTCTGGATACCCAACGAAACTGACCGGAGCCTGAAAGCTCAACGTAATAACCGGAGTCTGGATACCCAACGAAACTGACCGGAGCCTGCTCGCTCAACGTAATAACCGAAGTCTGGATACCTAACAAAACTGACCGGAGCCTGAACGTTCAACGTAAAAACCGGAGTCTGGATACCCAACAAAACTGACCGGAGCCTGAACGATCAACTTAATAACCATAGTCTGGATAACCAACGAAACTGACCGGAGCCTGAACGCTCAACGTAATAACCGGAGTCTGGATACCCAACAAAATTGACCGGAACCTGAACGCTCAACGTAATAACCGGAATCTGGATACTCAACGAAACTAACCGGAGCCTGAACGCTCAACGTAATAACCGGACTCTGGATACCCAATGAAACTGACCGGAGCCTGAACGCTCAACGTAATAACCGGAATCTCGATACCGAACGAAACTAACCGGAGCCTGAACGCTCAACGTAATAATCGGAGTCTTGATGCTCAACGAAACTTACCGGAACCTAAACGCTCAACGTAATAACCGGAGTCTGGATACCCAACGAAACTGACCGGAGCCCGATCGCTCAACGTATTAACCGAAGTCTGGATACCTAACAAAACTGACCGGAGCCTGAACGTTCAACGTAAAAACCGGAGTCTGGATACCTAACAAAACTGATCGGAGCCTGAACGATCAACTTAATAACCGGAATCTAGATACTCAACGAAACTAACCGGAGCCTGAACGCTCAACGTAATAACCAGAGTCTTGATACTCAACAAAACTGACTGGAGCCTGAACGATCAACGTAATAACCGGAGTCTGGATACGCAACGAAACTGACCGGAGCCTGAATGATCAACGTAATATTCGGAGTCTGGATACCCAACGAAGCTGACTGGAGCCTGAACGCTCAACGTAATAACCGGAGTCTGGTTACCCAATGAAACTGACCGGAACCTGAACGCTTAACGTAATAACCGGAGTCTAGATACCCAACGAAACTGACCGGAGCCTGGACGCCTAACGTAATAACCAGAGTCAGGATACGCAACGAAACTGACCGGAGCCTGAACGATCAACGTAATAACCGGAGTCTGGATACCCAACGAAACTGACCGGAGCCTGAACGCTCAACGTAATAACCGGAGTCTGGATACCCAACAAAATTGACCGGAGCCTGAATGCTCAACGTAATAACAGGAGTCTGGATACCCAACAAAATTGACCAGAGCCTGAACGCTCAACGTAATAACTGGAATCTGGATACTCAACGAAACTAACCGGAGCCTGAACGCTCAATGTAATAACCGGAGTTTGGATACTCAACGAAACTGACTGGAGCCTGAACAATCAACGTAATAACTGGAGTCTGGATACAAAACGAAACTGACCGGAGCCTGAACGCTCAACGTAATAACCGGAGTCTGGATACCCAATGAAACTGACCGGAGCCTGAACGCTCAACGTAATAACCGGAATCTCGATACCGAACGAAACTAACCGGAGCCTGAACGCTCAACGTAATAACCGGAGTCTTGATACTCAATGAAACTGACCGGAGCCTGAACGCTCAACGTAATAACCGGAGTCTGGATACCCAACGAAACTGACCGGAGCCTGAACGCTCAACGTAATAACCGGAGTCTGGATACCCAACGAAACTGACCGGAGCCTGCTCGCTCAACCTAATAACCGGAGTCTGGATACCAACAAAACTAACCGGAGCCTGAACGTTCAACGTAAAAACCAGAGTCTGGATACCCAACAAAACTGACCGGAGACGGAACGATCAACTTAATAACCGGAGTCTGGATACCCAACGAAATTGACCGGAGCCTAAACGCTCAACGTAATAACCGGAGTCTGGATACCCAACAAAATTGACCGGAACCTGAACGCTCAACGTAATAACTGGAATCTGGATACTCAACGAAACTAACCGAAGTCTGAACGCTCAACGTAATAACCAGAGTCTGGATACTCAACGAAACTGACTGGAGCCTGAACGTTCAACGTAATAACCGAAGTCTGGATACGCAACGAAATTGACCGGAGCCTAAACGATCAACGTAATATTCGGAGTCTGGATACCCAACAAAGCTGACTAGAGCCTGAACGCTCAACGTAATAACCGGAGTCTGGTTACCCAATGAAACTGACTGGAACCTGAACGCTTAACGTAATAACCGGAGTCTAGATACCCAACGAAACTGACTGGAGCCTGAACGCGTAACGTCATAACCGGAGTCTGGATACCCAACGAAACTGATCGGAGCCTAAACGCTCAACATAATAACAGGAGTCTAGATACCCAACAAAATTGAGCGGAGCCTGAACGCTCAACGTAATAACCGGAATCTGGATACTCAACGTAATAACCGGAGTCTTGATTCTCAACGAAACTGACCGGAGCCGGAACGCTCAACGTAATAACTGGAGTCTGGATGCTCAACGAAAATGACCGGAGCCTGAACGCTCAACATAATAACCGGAGTCTTTATATCCAACGAAACTGACCGGAGCCTGAACGCCTAACATAATAACCAGAGTCAGGATATGCAACGAAACTGACCGGAGCCTGAACGATCAACGTAATAACCGGAGTCTAGATACCCAACGAAACTGACCGGAGCCTGAACGCTCAACGTAATAACCGGAGTCTGGATACCCAACAAAATTGACCGGAACCTGAACGCTCAACGTAATAACCGGAATCTGGATACTCAATGAAACTAACCGGAGCCTGAACGTTCAACGTAATAACCAGAGTCTGGATACTCAACGAAACGGACTGGAGCCTGAACGATCAACGTAATAACCGGAGTCTTGATACGCAACGAAACTGACCGGAGCCTGAACGATCAACGTAATATTCGGAGTCTGGATACCCAACGAAGCTGACTGGAGCCTGAACGCTCAACGTAATAACCGGAGTCTGGTTACCCAATGAAACTGACCGGAACCTGAACGCTTAACGTAATAACCGGAGTCTAGATACCCAACGAAACTGACCGGAGCCTGAACGCCTAACGTAATAACCAGAGTCTCGATACCCAACGAAACTGACCGGAGACTGAACGATCAACGTAATAACCGGAGTCTCGATACCCAACGAAACTGACCGGAGCCTGAACGCTCAACGTAATAACCGGAGTTTGGATACCTAACGAAACTGTGATCGGAGCCTAAACGCTCAACGTAATAACAGGAGTCTGGATACCCAACAATATTGACCGGAGCCTGAACGCTCAACGTAATAACCGGAATCTGGATACTCAACGAAACTAACCGGAGCCTGAACACTCAACGTAATAACCGGAGTCTGGATACTCAACGAAACTGACTGAAGCCTGAACAATCAACGTAATAACTGGGTCTGGATACAAAACGAAACTGATCGGAGCCTGAACGCTCAACGTAATAACCGGAGTCTGGATACCCAATGAAACTGACCGGCGCCTGAACGCTCAACGTAATAACCAGAATCTCGATACCGAACGAAACTAACCGGAGCCTGAACGCTCAACGTAATAACCGGAGTCTTGATACTCAACGAAACTGACCGGAGCCTGAACGCTCAACGTAATAACCGGAGTCTGGATACCCAACGAAACTGACCGGAGCCTGAACGCTCAACGTAATAACCGGAGTCTGGATACCCAACGAAACTGACCGGAGCCTGCTCGCTCAACGTAATAACCGGAGTCTGGATACCCAACAAAACTGACCGGAGCCTGAACGTTCAACGTAAAAACCGGAGTCTGGATACCCAACAAAACTGACCGGAGCCTGAACGCTCAACGTAATAACCGAAGTCTGGATACCCAACGAAACTGACCGGAGCCTGAACGCTCAACGTAATAACCGAAGTCTGGATACCAAACAAAACTGACCGGAGCCTGAACGCTCAACGTAATAACCGGAGTCTGGAGACCCAATGAAACTGACCGGAGCCTGAACGCTCAACGTAATAACCGGAGTCTGGATACCCAACGAAGCTGACCGGAGCCTGAACGCTCAACGTAATAACCGGAGTCTGTATACCCAACAAAACTGACCTGAGCCTAAACGCTCAACGGAAAAACCAGAGTCTGGATACCCAACGAATCTGACCGGAGCCTGAACGCTCAACGTAATAACTGGAGTCTGGATACCCAACAAAACTGAACGGAGCCTGAACGCTCAACGTAATAACCGGATTCTGGATACTCAACGAAACTGACCGGAGCCGGAACGCTCAACGTAATAACTGAAGTCTGGATGCTCAACGAAACTGACCGGAGCCTGAACGCTTAACGTAATAACAGGAGTCTGGATACCCAACAAAATTGACCGGAGCCTGAACGCTCAACGTAATAACCGGAATCTAGATACCCAACAAAACTGACCGGAGCCTGAACGCCTAATGTAATAACCAGAGTCTGGATACGCAACGAAACTGACCGGAGCCTGAACGATCAACGTAAAAACCGGAGTCTGGATACCCAACGAAACTGACCAGAGCCTGAACGCTTAACGTAATAACCGGAGTCTGGATACCCAACGAAACCGATCGGAGCCTAAACGCTCAACGTAATAACAGGAGTCTGGATACCCAACAAAATTGACCAGAGCCTGAACGCTCAACGTAATAACCCGAATCTGGATACTCAACGAAACTAACCGGAGCCTGAACGCTCAACGTAATAACCGGAGTCTGGATACAAAACGAAACTGACCGGAGCCTGAATACTCAACGTAATAACCGGAGTCTGGATACCCAATGAAACTGACCGGAGCCTGAACGCTCAACGTAATAACCAGAGTCTTGATACCCAACGAAACTTACCGGAGCCTGAACGCCTAACGTAATAACCAGAGTCAGGATACGCAACGAAACTGACCGGAGCCTGAACGATCAACGTAATAACCGGAGTCTGGATACCCAACGAAACTGACCAGAGCCTGAACGCTCAACGTAATAACCGGAGTCTGGATACCCAACAAGATTGACCGGAGTCTGAACGCTCAACGTAATAACCGGAATCTGGATACTCAACGAAACTAACCGGAGGCTGAACGCTCAACGTAATAACCAGAGTCTAGATACTCAACGAAACTGACTGGAGCCTGAACGATCAATGTAATAACCGAAGTCTGGATACGCAACGAAACTGACCGGAGCCTGAACGATCATTGTAATATTCGGAGTCTGGATACCCAACGAAGCTGACTGGAGCCTGAACGCTCAACGTAATAACCGGAGTCTGGTTACCCAATGAAACTGACCGGAACCTGAACGCTTAACGTAATAACCGGAGTCTGGATACCCAATGAAATTGACCGGGGCCTGAAGGCTTAACGTAATAACCGGAGTCTGGTTACCCAATGAAATTGACCGGAACCTGAACGCTTAACGTAATAACCGGAGTCTGGATACTCAACGAAACTGACCGGAGCCTGAACGCTCAACGTAATAACCGGAGTCTGGATACTAAACAAAACTGACTGGAGCCTGAACTATCAACGTAAAAACCGGAGTCTGGATATACAACAAAACTGACCGGAGCCTGAACGCTCAACGTAATAACCGAAGTCTGGATACACAACAAAACTGACCGGAGCCTCAACGCTCAACGTAATAACCGGAGTCTGGATACCCAACGAAACTGACGGGAGCCTGAATGCTCAACTTAATAACCGGAGTCTGGATACCCAACGAAACTAACCGGAGCCTGCTCGCTCAACGTGATAACCGGAGTCTGGATACCCAACAAAACTTACCGGAGCCTAAACGCTCTACCTAAAAACCAGAGTCTGGATACCCAACAAAACTGACCGGAGCCTGAACGCTCAACGTAATAACCGGAGTCTGGATACCCAAGGAAACTAACCGGAGCCTGCTCGCTCAACGTGATAACCGGAGTCTGGATACCAAACAAAACTTACCGGAGCCTGAACGCTCAACGTAATAATCAGAGTCTTGATACCCAACGAAACTGACCGGAGCCTGAATGCTCAACGTAATAACCGGAGTCTGGATACCCAACAAAACTGACCGGAGCCTGATCGCTCAACGTAAAAACCAGAGTCTGCATACCCTACGAATCTGACCAACGCCTGAATGCTCAACGTAATAACCGGAGTCTGGATACCCAACAAAACTGAACGGAGCCTGAACGCTCAACGTAATAACCGGAGTCTGGATACTCAACGAAACTGACAAGAGCCGAAACGCTCAACGTAATAACTAGGGTCTGGATGCTCAACGAAATTGACCGGAGCCTGAACGCTTAACGTAATAACCGGAATCTAGATACCCAATGAAACCAACTAGAGCCTGAACGCTCAACGTAATAACCGGAGTCTGGATACGCAACGAAACTGACCGGAGCCTGAACGATCAACGTAATAACTGGAGTATGGATACCCACCGAAACTGACCGGAGCCTAAACGCTCAACGTAATAACCGGAGTCTGGATACCCAACGAAACTGACCGGAACCTGAACGCTCAACGTAATCACCGGAGTCTAGATACCCAACAAAACTGACCGGAGCCTGAACGCTCAACGTAAAAACCGGAGTCTGAATACCCTACGAATCTGACCAGAGCCGGAACGCTCAACGTAAGAACTGGAGTCTGGATGCTCAACGAAAATGACCGGAGCCTGGACGCTCAACGTAATAACCGGAGTCTGGATACCCAACGAAACTGACCGGAACCTAAACGCTTAACGTAATAACCGGAGTCTAGATACCCAACGAAACTTACCGGAGCCTGAACGCCTAACGTAATAACCAGAGTCTGGATACGCAACGAAACTGACCGGAGCCTGAACGACCAATATAATAACCGGAGTTTGGGTACCCAACGAAACTGACCGGAGCCTGAAAGCTCAACGTAATAACCGGAGTCTGGATACCCAAGGAAACTGACCGGAGCCAGAACGCTCAACGTAATAACCAGAGTCTGGATACCCAACAAAATTGACCGGAGCCTGAACGATGAACGTAATAACCAGAATCTGGATACTCAACAAAACTAACCAGAGCCTAAACGCTCAACGTAATAACCGGAGTCTTGATACTCAACGAAACTAACCGGAGCCTGAACGCTCAACGTAATAACCGGAGTCTGGATACTCAACGAAACTGACTGGAGCCTGAACGATCAACGTAATAACTGGAGTCTGGATAAAAAACGAAACTGACCGGAGCCTGAACGCTCAACGTAACAACCGGAGTCTGGATACCCAATGAAACTGACCGGAGCCTGAACGCTCATAGTAATAACCGGAATCTAGATACCCAATGAAACTAACTGGAGCCTGAACGCTCAACGTAATAACCGGAGCCTGGATACTCAACGAAACTGAACGGAGCCGGAACACTCGATGTAAGAACTAGAGTCTGGATGCTCAACAAAAATGACCGGAGCCTGAACGCTCAACGTAATAACCGGAGTCTTGATACCCAACGAAACTGACCGGAATTTGAACGCTTAATGTAATAACCGAAGTCTAGAAACCCAACGAAACTGACCGGAGCCTGAACACCTAACGTAATAACCAGAGTCTGGATACGCAACGAAACTGACCGGAGCATGAACGACCAACGTAATAACCGGAGTCTGGGTACCCAACGAAACTGACCGGAGCCTGAACGCTCAATGTAATAACCGGAGTCTGGATACCCAACAAAACTGACTGGAGCCTGAACGATCAACGTAATAACCGGAGTCTGGATACACAACGAAACTGACCGGAGCCTCAACGCTCAACGTAATAACCGGAGTCTGGATACCCAATGAAACTGACCTGAGCCTGAACCACCAACATAATAACCGGAGTCTGGATACCCAACAAAACTGACCGGAGCCTGAACGCTCAACGTAAAAACCGGAGTCTGGATACCCAACGAAATTGACCGGAGCCTGAACGCTCAACGTAATAACCGAAGTCTGGATACCCAACGAAACTGACTGGAGCCTGAACGCTCAACGTAATAACCGGAGTCTGGATACCAACGAAACTGACCGGAGCCGGAACGCTCAACGTAATAACCGGAGTCTGGATACCCAACGAAACTAACCGGAGCCTGAACGCTCAACGTAATAACCGAAGTCTGGATACTCAACGAAACTGACCGGAGCCGGAACGCTCAACGTAAGAACTGGAGTCTGGATGCTCAACGAAAATGACCGGAGCCTGAACACTCAACGTAATAACCGGAGTCTTGATACCCAACGAAACTAACCGGAACCTGAAGGCTTAACGTAATAACCGGAGTCTAGATACCCAACGAAACTTACCGGAGCCTGAACGCCTAACATAATAACCAGACTCTGGATACGCAACGAAACTGACCGGAGCATGAACGACCAACGTAATAACCGGAGTCTGGGTACCCAACGAAACTGACCGGAGCCTGAACGCTCAATGTAATAACCGGAGTCTAGATACGCAACGAAACTGAACGGAGCCGGAACGCTCAATGTAATAACCGGAATCTGGATACTCAATGAAACTAACCAGAGCCTAAACGCTCAACGTAATAAACAGAGTCTGGATACTCAACAAAACTGACTGGAGCCTGATCGATCAACGTAATAACCGGAGTCTGGATACACAACGAAACTGACCGGAGCCTGAACGCTCAACGTAATAACCGGAGTCTGGATACCCCATGAAACTGACCGGAGCCTGAACCACCAACATAATAACCGGAGTCTGGATACCCAACAAAACTGACCGGAGCCTGAACGCTTAACGTAATAACCGGAGTCTAGATACCCAACGAAACTTACCGGAGCCTGAACGCCTAACGTAATAACCAGAGTCTGGATACGCAACGAAACTGACCGGAGCCTGAACGACCAATATAATAACCGGAGTTTGGGTACCCAACGAAACTGACCGGAGCCTGAAAGCTCAACGTAATAACCGGAGTCTGGATACCCAAGGAAACTGACCGGAGCCAGAACGCTCAACGTAATAACCAGAGTCTGGATACCCAACAAAATTGACCGGAGCCTGAACGATGAACGTAATAACCAGAATCTGGATACTCAACAAAACTAACCAGAGCCTAAACGCTCAACGTAATAACCGGAGTCTTGATACTCAATGAAACTAACCGGAGCCTGAACGCTCAACGTAATAACCGGAGTCTGGATACTCAACGAAACTGACTGGAGCCTGAACGATCAACGTAATAACTGGAGTCTGGATAAAAAACGAAACTGACCGGAGCCTGAACGCTCAACGTAACAACCGGAGTCTGGATACCCAATGAAACTGACCGGAGCCTGAACGCTCATAGTAATAACCGGAATCTAGATACCCAATGAAACTAACTGGAGCCTGAACGCTCAACGTAATAACCGGAGCCTGGATACTCAACGAAACTGAACGGAGCCGGAACACTCGACGTAAGAACTAGAGTTTGGATGCTCAACAAAAATGACCGGAGCCTGAACGCTCAACGTAATAACCGGAGTCTTGATACCCAACGAAACTGACCGGAATTTGAACGCTTAATGTAATAACCGAAGTCTAGAAACCCAACGAAACTGACCGGAGCCTGAACACCTAACGTAATAACCAGAGTCTGGATACGCAACGAAACTGACCGGAGCATGAACGACCAACGTAATAACCGGAGTCTGGGTACCCAACGAAACTGACCGGAGCCTGAACGCTCAATGTAATAACCGGAGTCTGGATACCCAACGAAACTGACCGGAGCCGGAACGCTCAACGTAATAACCGGAATCTGGATACTCAACGAAACTAACCAGAGCCTAAACGCTCAACGTAATAACCAGAGTCTGGATACTCAACAAAACTGACTGGAGCCTGAACGATCAACGTAATAACCGGAGTATGGATACACAACGAAACTGACCGGAGCCTCAACGCTCAACGTAATAACCGGAGTCTGGATACCCAATGAAACTGACCTGAGCCTGAACCACCAACATAATAACCGGAGTCTGGATACCCAACAAAACTGACCGGAGCCTGAACGCTCAACGTAAAAACCGGAGTCTGGATACCCAACGAAATTGACCGGAGCCTGAACGCTCAACGTAATAACCGAAGTCTGGATACCCAACGAAACTGACTGGAGCCTGAACGCTCAACGTAATAACCGGAGTCTGGATACCAACGAAACTGACCGGAGCCGGAACGCTCAACGTAATAACCGGAGTCTGGATACCCAACGAAACTAACCGGAGCCTGAACGCTCAACGTAATAACCGAAGTCTGGATACTCAACGAAACTGACCGGAGCCGGAACGCTCAACGTAAGAACTGGAGTCTGGATGCTCAACGAAAATGACCGGAGCCTGAACACTCAACGTAATAACCGGAGTCTTGATACCCAACGAAACTGACCGAAACCTGAAGGCTTAACGTAATAACCGGAGTCTAGATACCCAACGAAACTTACCGGAGCCTGAACGCCTAACATAATAACCAGACTCTGGATACGCAACGAAACTGACCGGAGCATGAACGACCAACGTAATAACCGGAGTCTGGGTACCCAACGAAACTGACCGGAGCCTGAACGCTCAATGTAATAACCGGAGTCTAGATACGCAACGAAACTGACCGGAGCCGGAACGCTCAATGTAATAACCGGAATCTGGATACTCAATGAAACTAACCAGAGCCTAAACGCTCAACGTAATAAACAGAGTCTGGATACTCAACAAAACTGACTGGAGCCTGATCGATCAACGTAATAACCGGAGTCTGGATACACAACGAAACTGACCGGAGCCTGAACGCTCAACGTAATAACCGGAGTCTGGATACCCCATGAAACTGACCGGAGCCTGAACCACCAACATAATAACCGGAGTCTGGATACCCAACAAAACTGACCGGAGCCTGAACGCTCAACGTAAAAACTGGAGTCTGGATACCCAACGAAACTAACCGGAGCCTGCTCGCTCAACGTGATAACCGGAGTCTGGATACCTAACAAAACTGACCGGAGCCTGAACGCTCTATGTAAAAACCAGAGTCTGGATACCCAACAAAACTAACCGGAGCCTGAACGCTCAACGTAATAACCGGAGTCTGGATACCCAACGAAACTAACCGGAGCCTGCTTGCTCAACGTGATAACCGGAGTCTGGATACCAAACAAAACTTACCGGAGCCTGAACGCTCAACGTAATAACCGGAGTCTGGATACCCAACGAAACTGACCGGAGCCTGAACGCTCAACGTAATAACCGGAGTCTGGATACCCAACAAAACTGACCGGAGCCTGAACACTCAACGTAAAAACCGGAGTCTGGATACCCTACGAATCTGACCGGAGCCTGAACGCTCATCGTAATAAACGGAGTCTGGATACCCAACAAAATTGAACGGAGCCTGAACGCTCAACGTTATAACCGGAGTCTGGATACTCAACGAAACTGACAAGAGCCGAAACGCTCAACATAATAACTGGAGTCTGGATGCTCAACGAAACTGACCAGAGCCTGAATGCTTAACGTAATAACCGTATTCTAGATACCCAACGAAACTGACCGGAGCATGAACGCCTAACGTAATAACCAGAGTCTGGATACGCAACGAAACTGACCGGAGCCTGAACGATCAACGTAATAACTGGAGTATGGATACCCACCGAAACTGACCGGAGCCTAACCGCTCAACGTAATAACCGGAGTCTGGATACCCAACGAAACTGACCGGAACCTGAACGCTCAACGTAATCACCGGAGTCTAGATACCCAACAAAACTGACCGGAGCCTGAACGCTCAACGTAAAAACCGGAGTCTGGATACCCTACGAATCTGACCGGAGCCTAAACGCTCAACGTAATAACCGGAGTCTGGTTACCCAAAAAAAACTGAACGGAGCCTGAACGCTCAACGTAATAACCGGAGTCTGGATACTCAACGAAACTGACAAGAGCCGGAACGCTCAACGTAATAACTTGAGTCTGGATGCTCAACGAAACTGACCGGAGCCTGAACGCTTAACGTAATAACCGGAGTCTCGATACCCAACAAAACTGACCGGAGCGTGATTGCCTAACGTAATAACCAGAGTCTGGATACACAACATAACTGGCCGGAGCATGAACGATCAACGTAATAACCAAAGTATGGATACCCACCGAAACTGACCGGAGCCTAAACGCTCAACGTAATAACCGGAGTCTGGATACCCAACGAAACTGACCGGAGCCTGAACGCTCAACGTAATAACAGGAGTCTGGATACCCAACAAAATTGACCGGAGCCTTAACGCTCAACGTTATAACCGGAATCTGGATACTCAACGAAACTAACCGGAGTCTGAACGCTCAACGTAATAACCAGAGTCTGGATACTAAACGAAACTGACCGGAGTCGGAACGCTCAACGTAATAACCAGAATCTGGATACTCAACGAAACTAACCAGAGCCTAAACGCTCAACGTAATAACCAGAGTCTGGATACTCAACAAAACTGACTGGAGCCTGAACGATCAACGTAATAACCGGAGTCTGGATACACAACGAAACTGACCGGAGCCTGAACGCTCAACGTAATAACCGGAGTCTGGATACCCAATGAAACTGACCGGAGCCTGAACCACCAACATAATAACCGGAGTCTGGATACCCAACAAAACTGACCGGAGCCTGAACGCTCAACGTAAAAACCGGAGTCTGGATACCCAACGAAATTGACCGGAGCCTGAACGCTCAACGTAATAACCGAAGTCTGGATACCCAACGAAACTGACTGGATCCTGAATGCTCAACGTAATAACCGGAGTCTGGATACCAACGAAACTGACCGGAGCCGGAACGCTCAACGTAATAACCGGAGTCTGGATACCCAACGAAACTGACCGGAGCCTGAACGCTCAACGTAATAACCGGAGTCTGGATACTCAACGAAACTGACCGGAGCCGGAACGCTCAACGTAAGAACTGGAGTCTGGATGCTCAACGAAAATGACCGGAGCCTGGACGCTCAACGTAATAACCGGAGTCTTGATACCCAACGAAACTGACCAGAACCTAAACGCTTAACGTAATAACCGGAGTCTAGATACCCAACGAAACTTACCGGAGCCTGAACGCCTAACGTAATAACCAGAGTCTGGATACGCAACGAAACTAACCGGAGCCTGAACGACCAATATAATAACCGGAGTCTGGGTACCCAACGAAACTGACCGGAGCCTGAAAGCTCAACGTAATAACCGGAGTCTGGATACCCAAGGAAACTGACCGGAGCCAGAACGTTCAACGTAATAATAAGAGTCTGGATACCCAACAAAATTGACCGGAGCCTGAACGATGAACGTAATAACCGGAATCTGGATACTCAACAAAACTAACCAGAGCCTAAACGCTCAACATAATAACCGGAGTCTTGATACTCAACGAAACTAACCGGAGCCTGAACGCTCAACGTAATAACCGGAGTCTGGATACTCAACGAAACTGACTGGAGCCTGAACGATCAACGTAATAACTGGAGTCTGGATAAAAAACGAAACTGACCGGAGCCTGAACGCTCAACGTAACAACCGGAGTCTGGATACCCAATGAAACTGACCGGAGCCTGAACGCTCATAGTAATAACCGGAATCTAGATACCCAATGAAACTAACTGGAGCCTGAACGCTCAACGTAATACCCGGAGCCTGGATACTCAACGAAACTGACCGGAGCCGGAACACTCGACGTAAGAACTAGAGTCTGGATGCTCAACAAAAATGACCGGAGCCTGAACGCTCAACGTAATAACCGGAGTCTTGATACCCAACGAAACTGACCAGAATTTGAACGCTTAATGTAATAACCGAAGTCTAGATACCCAACGAAACTGACCGGAGCCTGAACACCTAACGTAATAACCAGAGTCTGGATACGCAACAAAACTGACCAGAGCATGAACGACCAACGTAATAACCGGAGTCTGGGTACCCAACGAAACTGCCGGAGCCTGAACGCTCAATGTAATAACCGGAGTCTGGATACCCAACAAAAGTGACCGGAGTCGGAACGCTCAACGTAATAACCGGAATCTGGATACTCAACGAAACTAACCAGAGCCTAAACGCTCAACGTAATAACCAGAGTCTGGATACTCAACAAAACTGACTAGAGCCTGAACGATCAACGTAATAACCGGAGTCTGGATACACAACGAAACTGACCGGAGCCTGAACGCTCAACGTAATAACCGGAGTCTGGATACCCAATGAAACTGACCGGAGCCTGAACCACCAACATAATAACCGGAGTCTGGATACCCAATAAAACTGACCGTAGCCTGAACGCTCAACGTAAAAACCGGAGTCTGGATACCCAACGAAATTGACCGGAGCCTGAACGCTCAACGTAATAACCGAAGTCTGGATACCCAACGAAACTGACTGGAGCCTGAACGCTCAACGTAATAACCGGAGTCTGGATACCAACGAAACTGACCGGAGCCGGAACGCTCAACGTAATAACCGGAGTCTGGATACCCAACGAAACTGACCGGAGCCTGAACGCTCAACGTAATAACCGGAGTCTGGATACTCAACGAAACTGACCGGAGCCGGAACGCTCAACGTAAGAACTGGAGTCTGGATGCTCAACGAAAATGACCGGAGCCTGGACGCTCAACGTAATAACCGGAGTCTTGATACCCAACGAAACTGACCGGAACCTAAACGCTTAACGTAATAACTGGAGTCTAGATACCCAACGAAACTTACCGGAGCCTGAACGCCTAACGTAATAACCAGAGTCTGGATACGCAACGAAACTGTTCGGAGCCTGAACGACCAATATAATAACCGGAGTCTGGGTACCCAACGAAACTGACCGGAGCCAGAATGCTCAACGTAATAACCAGAGTCTGGATACCCAACAAAATTGACCGGAGCCTGAACGATGAACGTAATAACCGGAATCTGGATACTCAACAAAACTAACCAGAGCCTAAACGCTCAACGTAATAATCGGAGTCTTGATACTCAACGAAACTAACCGGAGCCTGAACGCTCAACGTAATAACCGGAGTCTGGATACTCAACGAAACTGACTAGAGCCTGAACGATCAACGTAATAACTGGAGTCTGGATAAAAAACGAAACTGACCGGAGCCTGAACGCTCAACGTAACAACCGGAGTCTGGATACCCAATGAAACTGACCGGAGCCTGAACGCTCATAGTAATAACCGGAATCTAGATACCCAATGAAACTAACTGGAGCCTGAACGCTCAACGTAATAACCGGAGCCTGGATACTCAACGAAACTGACCGGAGCCGGAACACTCGACGTAAGAACTAGAGTCTGGATGCTCAACAAAAATGACCGGAGCCTGAACGCTCAACGTAATAACCGGAGTCTTGATACCCAACGAAACTGACCGAAATTTGAACGCTTAATGTAATAACCGAAGTCTAGATACCCAACGAAACTGACCGGAGCCTGAACACCTAACGTAATAACCAGAGTCTGGATACGCAACGAAACTGACCGGAGCATGAACGACCAACGTAATAACCGGAGTCTGGGTACCCAACGAAACTGCCGGAGCCTGAACGCTCAATGTAATAACCGGAGTCTGGATACCCAACGAAAGTGACCAGAGTCGGAACGCTCAACGTAATAACCGGAATCTGGATACTCAACGAAACTAACCAGAGCCTAAACGCTCAACGTAATAACCAGAGTCTGGATACTCAACAAAACTGACTAGAGCCTGAACGATCAACGTAATAACCGGAGTCTGGATACACAACGAAACTGACCGGAGCCTGAACGCTCAACGTAATAACCGGAGTCTGGATACCCAATGAAACTGACCGGAGCCTGAACCACCAACATAATAACCGGAGTCTGGATACCCAACAAAACTGACCGGAGCCTGAACGCTCAACGTAAAAACCGGAGTCTGGATACCCAACGAAATTGACCGGAGCCTGAACGCTCAACGTAATAACCGAAGTCTGGATACCCAACGAAACTGACTGGAGCCTGAACGCTCAACGTAAAAACCGGAGTCTGGATACCAACGAAACTGACCGGAGCCGGAACGCTCAACGTAATAACCGGAGTCTGGATACCCAACGAAACTGACCGGATCCTGAACGCTCAACGTAATAACCGGAGTCTGGATACCAACGAAACTGACCGGAGCCGGAACGCTCAACGTAATAACCGGAGTCTGGATACCCAACGAAACTGACCGGAGCCTGAACGCTCAACGTAATAACCGGAGTCTGGATACTCAACGAAACTGACCGGAGCCGGAACGCTCAACGTAAGAACTGGAGTCTGGATGCTCAACGAAAATGACCGGAGCCTGGACGCTCAACGTAATAACCGGAGTCTTGATACCCAACGAAACTGACCGGAACCTAAACGCTTAACGTAATAACCGGAGTCTAGATACCCAACGAAACTTACCGGAGCCTGAACGCCTAACGTAATAACCAGAGTCTGGATACGCAACGAAACTGTTCGGAGCCTGAACGACCAATATAATAACCGGAGTCTGGGTACCCAACGAAACTGACCGGAGCCAGAATGCTCAACGTAATAACCAGAGTCTGGATACCCAACAAAATTGACCGGAGCCTGAACGATGAACGTAATAACCGGAATCTGGATACTCAACAAAACTAACCAGAGCCTAAACGCTCAACGTAATAATCGGAGTCTTGATACTCAACGAAACTAACCGGAGCCTGAACGCTCAACGTAATAACCGGAGTCTGGATACTCAACGAAACTGACTAGAGCCTGAACGATCAACGTAATAACTGGAGTCTGGATAAAAAATGAAACTGACCGGAGCCTGAACGCTCAACGTAACAACCGGAGTCTGGATACCCAATGAAACTGACCGGAGTCTGAACGCTCATAGTAATAACCGGAATCTAGATACCCAATGAAACTAACTGGAGCCTGAACGCTCAACGTAATAACCGGAGCCTGGATACTCAACGAAACTGACCGGAGCCGGAACACTCGACGTAAGAACTAGAGTCTGGATGCTCAACAAAAATGACCGGAGCCTGAACGCTCAACGTAATAACCGGAGTCTTGATATCCAACGAAACTGACCGAAATTTGAACGCTTAATGTAATAACCGAAGTCTAGATACCCAACGAAACTGACCGGAGCCTGAACACCTAACGTAATAACCAGAGTCTGGATACGCAACGAAACTGACCGGAGCATGAACGACCAACGTAATAACCGGAGTCTGGGTACCCAACGAAACTGCCGGAGCCTGAACGCTCAATGTAATAACCGGAGTCTGGATACCCAACGAAAGTGACCAGAGTCGGAACGCTCAACGTAATAACCGGAATCTGGATACTCAACGAAACTAACCAGAGCCTAAACGCTCAACGTAATAACCAGAGTCTGGATACTCAACAAAACTGACTAGAGCCTGAACGATCAACGTAATAACCGGAGTCTGGATACACAACGAAACTGACCGGAGCCTGAACGCTCAACGTAATAACCGGAGTCTGGATACCCAATGAAACTGACCGGAGCCTGAACCACCAACATAATAACCGGAGTCTGGATACCCAACAAAACTGACCGGAGCCTGAACGCTCAACGTAAAAACCGGAGTCTGGATACCCAACGAAATTGACCGGAGCCTGAACGCTCAACGTAATAACCGAAGTCTGGATACCCAACGAAACTGACTGGAGCCTGAACGCTAAACGTAATAACCGGAGTCTGGATACCAACGAAACTGACCGGAGCCGGAACGCTCAACGTAATAACTGGAGTCTGGATACCCAACGAAACTGACCGGAGCCTGAACGCTCAACGTAATAACCGGAGTCTGGATACCAACGAAACTGACCGGAGCCGGAACGCTCAACGTAATAACCGGAGTCTGGATACCCAGCGAAACTGACCGGAGCCTGAACGCTCAACGTAATAACCGGAGTCTGGATACTCAACGAAACTGACCGGAGCCGGAACGCTCAACGTAAGAACTGGAGTCTGGATGCTCAACGAAAATGACCGGAGCCTGGACGCTCAACGTAATAACCGGAGTCTTGATACCCAACGAAACTGACCGGAACCTAAACGCTTAACGTAATAACCGGAGTCTAGATACCCAACGAAACTTACCGGAGCCTGAACGCCTAACGTAATAACCAGAGTCTGGATACGCAACGAAACTGTTCGGAGCCTGAACGACCAATATATTTAACCGGAGTCTGGGTACCCAACGAAACTGACCGGAGCCAGAATGCTCAACGTAATAACCAGAGTCTGGATACCCAACAAAATTGACCGGAGCCTGAACGATGAACGTAATAACCGGAATCTGGATACTCAACAAAACTAACCAGAGCCTAAACGCTCAACGTAATAATCGGAGTCTTGATACTCAACGAAACTAACCGGAGCCTGAACGCTCAACGTAATAACCGGAGTCTGGATACTCAACGAAACTGACTAGAGCCTGAACGATCAACGTAATAACTGGAGTCTGGATAAAAAACGAAACTGACCGGAGCCTGAACGCTCAACGTAACAACCGGAGTCTGGATACCCAATGAAACTGACCGGAGCCTGAACGCTCATAGTAATAACCGGAATCTAGATACCCAATGAAACTAACTGGAGCCTGAACGCTCAACGTAATAACCGGAGCCTGGATACTCAACGAAACTTACCGGAGCAGGAACACTCGACGTAAGAACTAGAGTCTGGATGCTCAACAAAAATGACCGGAGCCTGAACGCTCAACGTAATAACCGGAGTCTTGATACCCAACGAAACTGACCGAAATTTGAACGCTTAATGTAATAACCGAAGTCTAGATACCCAACGAAACTGACCGGAGCCTGAACACCTAACGTAATAACCAGAGTCTGGATACGCAACGAAACTGACCGGAGCATGAACGACCAACGTAATAACCGGAGTCTGGGTACCCAACGAAACTGCCGGAGCCTGAACGCTCAATGTAATAACCGGAGTCTGGATACCCAACGAAAGTGACCAGAGTCGGAACGCTCAACGTAATAACCGGAATCTGGATACTCAACGAAACTAACCAGAGCCTAAACGCTCAACGTAATAACCAGAGTCTGGATACTCAACAAAACTGACTAGAGCCTGAACGATCAACGTAATAACCGGAGTCTGGATACACAACGAAACTGACCGGAGCCTGAACGCTCAACGTAATAACCGGAGTCTGGATACCCAATGAAACTGACCGGAGCCTGAACCACCAACATAATAACCGGAGTCTGGATACCCAACAAAACTGACCGGAGCCTGAACGCTCAACGTAAAAACCGGAGTCTGGATACCCAACAAAATTGACCGGAGCCTGAACGCTCAACGTAATAACCGAAGTCTGGATACCCAACGAAACTGACTGGAGCCTGAACGCTAAACGTAATAACCGGAGTCTGGATACCAACGAAACTGACCGGAGCCGGAACGCTCAACGTAATAACTGGAGTCTGGATACCCAACGAAACTGACCGGAGCCTGAACGCTCAACGTAATAACCGGAGTCTGGATACTCAACGAAACTGACCGGAGCCGGAACGCTCAACGTAAGAACTGGAGTCTGGATGCTCAACGAAAATGACCGGAGCCTGAACGCTCAACGTAATAACCGGAGTCTTGATACCCAACGAAACTGACCGGAACCTGAACGCTTAACGTAATAACCAGAGTCTAGATACCCAACGAAACTTACCGGAGCCTGAACGCCTAACGTAATAACCAGAGTCTGGATACGCAACGAAACTGACCGGAGCCTGAACGACCAATATAATAACCGGAGTCTGGGTACCCAACGAAACTGACCGGAGCCTGAACGCTCAACGTAATAACCGGAGTTTGGATACCCAAGGAAACTGACCGGAGCCAGAACGCTCAACGTAATAACCAGAGTCTGGATACCCAACAAAATTGACCGGAGCCTGAACGCTGAACGTAATAACCGGAATCTGGATACTCAACAAAACTAACGAGAGCCTAAACGCTCAACGTAATAACCGGAGTCTTGATACTCAACGAAACTAACCGGAGCCTGAACGCTCAACGTAATAACCGGAGTCTGGATACTCAACGAAACTGAGTGGAGCCTGAACGATCAACGTAATAACTGGAGTCTGGATAAAAAACGAAACTGACCGGAGCCTGAACGCTCAACGTAACAACCGGAGTCTGGATACCGAATGAAACTGACCGGAGCCTGAACGCTCATAGTAATAATCGGAATCTAGATACCCAATGAAACTAACTGGAGCCTGAACGCTCAACGTAATAACCGGAGCCTGGATACTCAACGAAACTGACCGGAGCCGGAACACTCGACGTAAGAACTAGAGTCTGGATGCTCAACAAAAATGACCGGAGCCTGAACGCTCAACGTAATAACCGGAGTCTTGATACCCAACGAAACTGACCGGAACTTGAACGCTTAATGTAATAACCGAAGTCTAGATACCCAACGAAACTGACCGGAGCCTGAACACCTAACGTAATAACCAGAGTCTGGATACGCAACGAAACTGACCGGAGCATGAACAAACAACGTAATAACCGGAGTCTGGGTACCCAACGAAACTGCCGGAGCCTGAACGCTCAATGTAATAACCGGAGTCTGGATACCCAACGAAACTGACCGGAGCCGGAACGCTCAACGTAATAACCGGAATCTGGATACTCAACGAAACTAACCAGAGCTTAAACGCTCAACGTAATAACCAGAGTCTGGATACTCAACAAAACTGACTGGAGCCTGAACGATCAACGTAATAACCGGAGTCTGGATACACAACGAAACTGACATGAGCCATAACGCTCAACGTAATAACCGGAGTCTGGATACCCAATGAAACTTACCGGAGCCTGAACCACCAACATAATAACCGGAGTCTGGATACCCAACAAAACTGACCAGAGCCTGAACGCTCAACGTAAAAACCGGAGTCTGGATACCCAACGAAATTGACCAGAGCCTGAACGCTCAACTTAATAACCGAAGTCTGGATACCCAACGAAACTGACTGGAGCCTGAACGCTCAACGTAATAACCGGAGTCTGGATACCAACGAAACTGACCGGAGCCTGAACGCTCAACGTAATAACCGGAGTCTGGATACCCAACGAAACTGACCGGAGCCTGAACGCTCAACGTAATAACCGGAGTCTGGATACTCAACGAAACTGACCGGAGCCGGAACGCTCAACGTAAGAACTGGAGTCTGGATGCTCAACGAAAATGACCGGAGCCTGAACACTCAACGTAATAACCGGAGTCTTGATACCCAACGAAACTGACCGGAACCTGAACGCTTAATGTAATAACCGAAGTCTAGATACCCAACAAAACTGACTGGAGCCTGAACGCTCAACGTAATAATCGGAGTCTGGATACCAACGAAACTGACCGGAGCCGGAACGCTCAATGTAATAACCGGAGTCTGGATACCCAACGAAACTGACCAGAGCCTGAACGCTCAACGTAATAACCGGAGTCTGGATACTCAACGAAACTGACCGGAGCCGGAACGCTCAACGTAAGAACTGGAGTCTGGATGCTCAACGAAAATGACCGGAGCCTGGACGCTCAACGTAATAACCGAAGTCTTGATACGCAACGAAACTGACTGGAACCTGAACGCTTAACGTAATAACCGGAGTCTAGATACCCAACGAAACTTACCGGACCTTGAACGCCTAACGTAATAACCAGAGTCTGGATACGCAACGAAACTGACCGGAGCCTGAACGACCAATATAATAACCGGAGTCTGGGTACCCAACGAAACTGACCGGAGCCTGAACGCTCAACGTAATAACCGGAGTCTGGATACCCAAGGAAACTGACCGGAGCCAGAACGCTCAACGTAATAACTAGAGTCGTGATACCTAACAAAATTGACCGGAGCCTGAATGCTGAACGTAATAACCGGAATCTGGATACTCAACAAAACTAACCAGAGCCTAAACGCTCAACGTAATAACCGGAGTCTTGATACTCAACGAAACTAACCGGAGCCTGAACGCTCAACGTAATAACCGGAGTCTGGATACTCAACGAAACTGACTGGAGCCTGAACGATCAACGTAATAACTGGAGTCTGGATAAAAAACGAAACTGACCGGAGCCTGAACGCTTAACGTAACAACCGGAGTCTGGATACCCAATGAAACTGACTGGAGCCTGAACGCTCATAGTAATAACCGGAATCTAGATACCCAATGAAACTAACTGGAGCCTGAACGCTCAACGTAATAACTGGAGCCTGGATACTCAACGAAACTGACCGGAGCCGGAACACTCGACGTAAGAACTAGAGTCTGGATGCTCAACAAAAATGACCGGAGCCTGAACGCTCAACGTAATAACCGGAGTCTTGATACCCAACGAAACTGATCGGAATTTGAACGCTTAATGTAATAACCGAAGTCTAGATACCCAACGAAACTGACCGGAGCTTGAACACCTAACGTAATAACCAGAGTCTGGATACGCAACGAAACTGACCGGAGCATGAACGACCAACGTAATAACCGGAGTCTGGGTACCCAACGAAACTGCCGGAGCCTGAACGCTCAATGTAATAACCGGAGTCTGGATACCCAACGAAAGTGACCGGAGTCGGAACGCTCAACGTAATAATCGGAATCTGGATACTCAACGAAACTAACCAGAGCCTAAACGCTCAACGTAATAACCAGAGTCTGGATACTCAACAAAACTGACTAGAGCCTGAACGATCAACGTAATAACCGGAGTCTGGATACACAACGAAACTGACCGGAGCCTGAACGCTCAACGTAATAACTGGAGTCTGGATACCCAATGAAACTGACCGGAGCCTGAACCACCAACATAATAACCGGAGTCTGGATACCCAACAAAACTGACCGGAGCCTGAACGCTCAACGTAAAAACCGGAGTCTGGATACACAACGAAATTGACCGGAGCCTGAACGCTCAACGTAATAACCGAAGTCTGGATACCCAACGAAACTGACTGGAGCCTGAACGCTAAACGTAATAACCGGAGTCTGGATACCAACGAAACTGACCAGAGCCGGAACGCTCAACGTAATAACTGGAGTCTGGATACCCAACGAAACTGACCGGAGCCTGAACGCTCAACGTAATAACCGGAGTCTGGATACTCAACGAAACTGACCGGAGCCGGAACGCTCAACGTAAGAACTGGAGTCTGGATGCTCAACGAAAATGACCGGAGCCTGAACGCTCAACGTAATAACCGGAGTCTTGATACCCAACGAAACTGACCGGAACCTGAACGCTTAACGTAATAACCGGAGTCTAGATACCCAACGAAACTTACCGGAGCCTGAACGCCTAACGTAATAACCAGAGACTGGATACGCAACGAAACTGACCGGAGCCTGAACGACCAATATAATAACCGGAGTCTGGGTACCCAACGAAACTGACCGGAGCCTGAACGCTCAACGTAATAACCGGATTCTGGATACCCAAGGAAACTGACCGGAGCCAGAACGCTCAACGTAATAACCAGAGTCTGGATACCCAACAAAATTGACCGGAGCCTGAACGCTGAACGTAATAACCGGAATGTGGATACTCAACAAAACTAACCAGAGCCTAAACGCTCAACGTAATAACCGGAGTCTTGATACTCAATGAAACTAACCGGAGCCTGAACGCTCAACGTAATAACCGGAGTCTGGATACTCAACGAAACTGACTGGAGCCTGAACGATCAACGTAATAACTGGAGTCTGGATAAAAAACGAAACTGACCGGAGCCTGAACGCTTAACGTAACAACCGGAGTCTGGATACCCAATGAAACTGACTGGAGCCTGAACGCTCATAGTAATAACCGGAATCTAGATACCCAATGAAACTAACTGGAGCCTGAACGCTCAACGTAATAACTGGAGCCTGGATACTCAACGAAACTGACCGGAGCCGGAACACTCGACGTAAGAACTAGAGTCTGGATGCTCAACAAAAATGACCGGAGCCTGAACGCTCAACGTAATAACCGGAGTCTTGATACCCAACGAAACTGATCGGAATTTGAACGCTTAATGTAATAACCGAAGTCTAGATACCCAACGAAACTGACCGGAGCTTGAACACCTAACGTAATAACCAGTGTCTGGATACGCAACGAAACTGACCGGAGCATGAACGACCAACGTAATAACCGGAGTCTGGGTACCCAACGAAACTGCCGGAGCCTGAACGCTCAATGTAATAACCGGAGTCTGGATACCCAACGAAAGTGACCGGAGTCGGAACGCTCAACGTAATAATCGGAATCTGGATACTCAACGAAACTAACCAGAGCCTAAACGCTCAACGTAATAACCAGAGTCTGGATACTCAACAAAACTGACTAGAGCCTGAACGATCAACGTAATAACCGGAGTCTGGATACACAACGAAACAGACCGGAGCCTGAACGCTCAACGTAATAACTGGAGTCTGGATACCCAATGAAACTGACCGGAGCCTGAACCACCAACATAATAACCGGAGTCTGGATACCCAACAAAACTGACCGGAGCCTGAACGCTCAACGTAAAAACCGGAGTCTGGATACACAACGAAATTGACCGGAGCCTGAACGCTCAACGTAATAACCGAAGTCTGGATACCCAACGAAACTGACTGGAGCCTGAACGCTAAACGTAATAACCGGAGTCTGGATACCAACGAAACTGACCAGAGCCGGAACGCTCAACGTAATAACTGGAGTCTGGATACCCAACGAAACTGACCGGAGCCTGAACGCTCAACGTAATAACCGGAGTCTGGATACTCAACGAAACTGACCGGAGCCGGAACGCTCAACGTAAGAACTGGAGTCTGGATGCTCAACGAAAATGACCGGAGCCTGAACGCTCAACGTAATAACCGGAGTCTTGATACCCAACGAAACTGACCGGAACCTGAACGCTTAACGTAATAACCGGAGTCTAGATACCCAACGAAACTTACCGGAGCCTGAACGCCTAACGTAATAACCAGAGACTGGATACGCAACGAAACTGACCGGAGCCTGAACGACCAATATAATAACCGGAGTCTGGGTACCCAACGAAACTGACCGGAGCCTGAACGCTCAACGTAATAACCGGATTCTGGATACCCAAGGAAACTGACCGGAGCCAGAACGCTCAATGTAATAACCAGAGTCTGGATACCCAACAAAATTGACCGGAGCCTGAACGCTGAACGTAATAACCGGAATGTGGATACTCAACAAAACTAACCAGAGCCTAAACGCTCAACGTAATAACCGGAGTCTTGATACTCAACGAAACTAACCGGAGCCTGAACGCTCAACGTAATAACCGGAGTCTGGATACTCAACGAAACTGGCTGGAGCCTGAACGATCAACGTAATAACTGGAGTCTGGATAAAAAACGAAACTGACCGGAGCCTGAACGCTCAACGTAACAACCGGAGTCTGGATACCCAATGAAACTGACCGGAGCCTGAACGCTCATAGTAATAACCGGAATCTAGATACCCAATGAAACTAACTAGAGCCTGAACGATCAACGTAATACCTGGAGCCTGGATACTCAACGAAACTGACCGGAGCCGGAACACTCGACGTAAGAACTAGAGTCTGGATGCTCAACAAAAATGACCGGAGCCTGAACGCTCAACGTAATAACCGGAGTCTTGATACCCAACGAAACTGACCAGAATTTGAACGCTTAATGTAATAACCGAAGTCTAGATACCCAACGAAACTGACCGGAGCCTGAACACCTAACGTAATAACCAGAGTCTGGATACGCAACGAAACTGACCAGAGCATGAACGACCAACGTAATAACCGGAGTCTGGGTACCCAACGAAACTGCCGGAGCCTGAACGCTCAATGTAATAACCGGAGTCTGGATACCCAACGAAAGTGACCGGAGTCGGAACGCTCAACGTAATAACCGGAATCTGGATACTCAACGAAACTATCCAGAGCCTAAACGCTCAACGTAATAACCAGAGTCTGGATACTCAACAAAACTGACTAGAGCCTGAACGATCAACGTAATAACCGGAGTCTGGATACACAACGAAACTGACCGGAGCCTGAACGCTCAACGTAATAACCGGAGTCTGGATACCCAATGAAACTGACCGGAGCCTGAACCACCAATATAATAACCGGAGTCTGGATACCCAATAAAACTGACCGGAGCCTGAACGCTCAACGTAAAAACCGGAGTCTGGATACCCAACGAAATTGACCGGAGCCTGAACGCTCAACGTAATAACCGAAGTCTGGATACCCAACGAAACTGACTGGAGCCTGAACGCTCAACATAATAACCGGAGTCTGGATACCAACGAAACTGACCGGAGCCGGAACGCTCAACGTAATAAACGGAGTCTGGATACCCAACGAAACTGACCGGAGCCTGAACGCTCAACGTAATAACCGGAGTCTGGATACTCAACGAAACTGACCGGAGCCGGAACGCTCAACGTAAGAACTGGAGTCTGGATGCTCAACGAAAATGACCGGAGCCTGGACGCTCAACGTAATAACCGGAGTCTTGATACCCAACGAAACTGACCGGAACCTAAACGCTTAACGTAATAACCGGAGTCTAGATACCCAACGAAACTTACCGGAGCCTGAACGCCTAACGTAATAACCAGAGTCTGGATACGCAACGAAACTGACCGGAGCCTGAACGACCAATATAATAACCGGAGTCTGGGTACCCAACGAAACTGACCGGAGCCAGAATGCTCAACGTAATAACCAGAGTCTGGATACCCAACAAAATTGACCGGAGCCTGAACGATGAACGTAATAACCGGAATCTGGATACTCAACAAAACTAACCAGAGCCTAAACGCTCAACGTAATAACCGGAGTCTTGATACTCAACGAAACTAACCGGAGCCTGAACGCTCAACGTAATAACCGGAGTCTGGATACTCAACGAAACTGACTAGAGCCTGAACGATCAACGTAATAACTGGAGTCTGGATAAAAAACGAAACTGACCGGAGCCTGAACGCTCAACGTAACAACCGGAGTCTGAATACCCAATGAAACTGACCGGAGCCTGAACGCTCATAGTAATAACCGGAATCTAGATACCCAATGAAACTAACTGGAGCCTGAACGCTCAACGTAATAACCGGAGCCTGGATACTCAACGAAACTGACCGGAGCCGGAACACTCGACGTAAGAACTAGAGTCTGGATGCTCAACAAAAATGACCGGAGCCTGAACGCTCAACGTAATAACCGGAGTCTTGATACCCAACGAAACTGACCGGAATTTGAACGCTTAATGTAATAACCGAAGTCTAGATACCCAACGAAACTGACCGGAGCCTGAACACCTAACGTAATAACCAGAGTCTGGATACGCAACGAAACTGACCGGAGCATGAACGACCAACGTAATAACCGGAGTCTGGGTACCCAACGAAACTGCCGGAGCCTGAACGCTCAATGTAATAACCGGAGTCTAGATACCCAACGAAAGTGACCGGAGTCAGAACGCTCAACGTAATAACCGGAATCTGGATACTCAACGAAACTAACCAGAGCCTAAACGCTCAACGTAATAACCAGAGTCTGGATACTCAACAAAACTGACTAGATCCTGAACGATCAACGTAATAACCGGAGTCTGGATACACAACGAGACTGACCGGAGCCTGAACGCTCAACGTAATAACCGGAGTCTGGATACCCAATGAAACTGACCGGAGCCTGAACCACCAACATAATAACCGGAGTCTGGATACCCAACAAAACTGACCGGAGCCTGAACGCTCAACGTAAAAACCGGAGTCTGGATACCCAACGAAATTGACCGGAGCCTGAATGCTCAACGTAATAACCGAAGTCTGGATACCCAACGAAACTGACTGGAGCCTAAACGCTAAACGTAATACCGGAGTCTGGATACCAACGAAACTGACCGGAGCCGGAACGCTCAATGTAATAACTGGAGTCTGGATACCCAACGAAACTGACCGGAGCCTGAACGCTCAACGTAATAACCGGAGTCTGGATACTCAACGAAACTGACCGGAGCCGGAACGCTCAACGTAAGAACTGGAGTCTGCATGCTCAACGAAAATGACCGGAGCCTGAACGCTCAACGTAAAAACCGGAGTCTGGATACCCAACGAAATTGACCGGAGCCTGAACGCTCAACGTAATAACCGAAGTCTGGATACCCAACGAAACTGACTGGAGCCTGAACGCTCAACGTAATAACCGGAGTCTGGATACCAACGAAACTGACCGGAGCCTGAACGCTCAACGTAATAACCGGAGTCTGAATACCCAACGAAACTGACCGGAGCCTGAACGCTCAACGTAATAACCGGAGTCTGGATACTCAACGAAACTGACCGGAGCCGGAACGCTCAACGTAAGAACTGGAGTCTGGATGCTCAACGAAAATGACCGGAGCCTGAACGCTCAACGTAATAACCGGAGTCTTGATACCCAACGAAACTGACCGGAACCTGAACGCTTAATGTAATAACCGAAGTCTAGATACCCAACAAAACTGACTGGAGCCTGAACGCTCAACATAATAACCGGAGTCTGGATACCAACGAAACTGACCGGAGCCGGAACGCTCAATGTAATAACCGGAGTCTGGATACCCAACGAAACTGACCGGAGCCTGAACGCTCAACGTAAAAACCGGAGTCTGGATACTCAACGAAACTGACCGGAGCCGGAACGCTCAACGTAAGAACTGGAGTCTGGATGCTCAACGAAAATGACCGGAGCCTGGACGCTCAACGTAATAACCGAAGTCTTGATACGCAACGAAACTGACCGGAACCTGAACGCTTAACGTAATAACCGGAGTCTAGATACCCAACGAAACTTACCGGAGCTTGAACGCCTAACGTAATAACCAGAGTCTGGATACGCAACGAAACTGACCGGAGCCTGAACGACCAATATAATAACCGGAGTCTGGGTACCCAACGAAACTGACCGGAGCCTGAACGCTCAACGTAATAACCGGAGTCTGGATACCCAAGGAAACTGACCGGAGCCAGAACGCTCAACGTAATAACTAGAGTCTTGATACCTAACAAAATTGACCGGAGCCTGAACGCTGAACGTAATAACCGGAATCTGGATACTCAACAAAACTAACCAGAGCCTAAACGCTCAACGTAATAACCGGAGTCTTGATACTCAACGAAACTAACCGGAGCCTGAACGCTCAACGTAATAACCGGAGTCTGGATACTCAACGAAACTGACTGGAGCCTGAACGATCAACGTAATAACTGGAGTCTGGATAAAAAACGAAACTGACCGGAGCCTGAACGCTCAACGTAACAACCGGAGTCTGGATACCCAATGAAACTGACCGGAGCCTAAACGCTCATAGTAATAATCGGAATCTAGATACCCAATGAAACTAACTGGAGCCTGAACGCTCAACGTAATAACCGGAGCCTGGATACTCAACGAAACTGACCGGAGCCGGAACACTCGACGTAAGAACTAGAGTCTGGATGCTCAACAAAAATGACCGGAGCCTGAACGCTCAACGTAATAACCGGAGTCTTGATACCCAACGAAACTGACCGGAATTTGAACGCTTAATGTAATAACCGAAGTCTAGATACCCAACGAAACTGACCGGAGCCTGAACACCTAACGTAATAACCAGAGTCTGGATACGCAACGAAACTGACCGGAGCATGAATGACCAACGTAATAACCGGAGTCTGGGTACCCAACGAAACTGCCGGAGCCTGAACGCCCAATGTAATAACCGGAGTCGGGATACCCAACGAAACTGACCGGAGTCGGAACGCTCAACGTAATAACCGGAATCTGGATACTCAACGAAACTAACCAGAGCCTAAACGCTCAACGTAATAACCAGAGTCTGGATAGTCAACAAAACTGACTAGAGCCTGAACGATCAACGTAATAACCGGAGTCTGGATACACAACGAAACTGACCGGAGCCTGAACGCTCAACGTAATAACTGGAGTCTGGATACCCAATGAAACTGACCGGAGCCTGAACCACCAACATAATAACCGGAGTCTGGATACCCAACAAAACTGACCGGAGCCTGAACGCTCAACGTAAAAACCGGAGTCTGGATACCCAACGAAATTGACCGGAGCCTGAACGCTCAACGTAATAACCGAAGTCTGGATACCCAACGAAACTGACTGGAGCCTGAACGCTCAACGTAATAACCGGAGTCTGGATACCAACGAAACTGACCGGAGCCGGAACGCTCAACGTAATAACCGGAGTCTGGATACCCAACGAAACTGACCGGAGCCTGAACGCTCAACGTAATAACCGGAGTCTGGATACTCAACGAAACTGACCGGAGCCGGAACGCTCAACGTAAGAACTGGAGTCTGGATGCTCAACGAAAATGACCGGAGCCTGAACGCTCAACGTAATAACCGGAGTCTTGATACCCAACGAAACTGACCGGAATTTGAACGCTTAATGTAATAACCGAAGTCTAGATACCCAACGAAACTGACCGGAGCCTGAACACCTAACGTAATAACCAGAGTCTGGATACGCAACGAAACTGACCGGAGCATGAACGACCAACGTAATAACCGGAGTCTGGGTACCCAACGAAACTGCCGGAGCCTGAACGCTCAATGTAATAACCGGAGTCTAGATACCCAACGAAAGTGACCGGAGTCAGAACGCTCAACGTAATAACCGGAATCTGGATACTCAACGAAACTAACCAGAGCCTAAACGCTCAACGTAATAACCAGAGTCTGGATACTCAACAAAACTGACTAGATCCTGAACGATCAACGTAATAACCGGAGTCTGGATACACAACGAGACTGACCGGAGCCTGAACGCTCAACGTAATAACCGGAGTCTGGATACCCAATGAAACTGACCGGAGCCTGAACCACCAACATAATAACCGGAGTCTGGATACCCAACAAAACTGACCGGAGCCTGAACGCTCAACGTAAAAACCGGAGTCTGGATACCCAACGAAATTGACCGGAGCCTGAACGCTCAACGTAATAACCGAAGTCTGGATACCCAACGAAACTGACTGGAGCCTAAACGCTAAACGTAATACCGGAGTCTGGATACCAACGAAACTGACCGGAGCCGGAACGCTCAATGTAATAACTGGAGTCTGGATACCCAACGAAACTGACCGGAGCCTGAACGCTCAACGTAATAACCGGAGTCTGGATACTCAACGAAACTGACCGGAGCCGGAACGCTCAACGTAAGAACTGGAGTCTGCATGCTCAACGAAAATGACCGGAGCCTGAACGCTCAACGTAAAAACCGGAGTCTGGATACCCAACGAAATTGACCGGAGCCTGAACGCTCAACGTAATAACCGAAGTCTGGATACCCAACGAAACTGACTGGAGCCTGAACGCTCAACGTAATAACCGGAGTCTGGATACCAACGAAACTGACCGGAGCCTGAACGCTCAACGTAATAACCGGAGTCTGAATACCCAACGAAACTGACCGGAGCCTGAACGCTCAACGTAATAACCGGAGTCTGGATACTCAACGAAACTGACCGGAGCCGGAACATTCAACGTAAGAACTGGAGTCTGGATGCTCAACGAAAATGACCGGAGCCTGAACGCTCAACGTAATAACCGGAGTCTTGATACCCAACGAAACTGACCGGAACCTGAACGCTTAATGTAATAACCGAAGTCTAGATACCCAACAAAACTGACTGGAGCCTGAACGCTCAACATAATAACCGGAGTCTGGATACCAACGAAACTGACCGGAGCCGGAACGCTCAATGTAATAACCGGAGTCTGGATACCCAACGAAACTGACCGGAGCCTGAACGCTCAACGTAAAAACCGGAGTCTGGATACTCAACGAAACTGACCGGAGCCGGAACGCTCAACGTAAGAACTGGAGTCTGGATGCTCAACGAAAATGACCGGAGCCTGGACGCTCAACGTAATAACCGAAGTCTTGATACGCAACGAAACTGACCGGAACCTGAACGCTTAACGTAATAACCGGAGTCTAGATACCCAACGAAACTTACCGGAGCTTGAACGCCTAACGTAATAACCAGAGTCTGGATACGCAACGAAACTGACCGGAGCCTGAACGACCAATATAATAACCGGAGTCTGGGTACCCAACGAAACTGACCGGAGCCTGAACGCTCAACGTAATAACCGGAGTCTGGATACCCAAGGAAACTGACCGGAGCCAGAACGCTCAACGTAATAACTAGAGTCTTGATACCTAACAAAATTGACCGGAGCCTGAACGCTGAACGTAATAACCGGAATCTGGATACTCAACAAAACTAACCAGAGCCTAAACGCTCAACGTAATAACCGGAGTCTTGATACTCAACGAAACTAACCGGAGCCTGAACGCTCAACGTAATAACCGGAGTCTGGATACTCAACGAAACTGACTGGAGCCTGAACGATCAACGTAATAACTGGAGTCTGGATAAAAAACGAAACTGACCGGAGCCTGAACGCTCAACGTAACAACCGGAGTCTGGATACCCAATGAAACTGACCGGAGCCTGAACGCTCATAGTAATAATCGGAATCTAGATACCCAATGAAACTAACTGGAGCCTGAACGCTCAACGTAATAACCGGAGCCTGGATACTCAACGAAACTGACCGGAGCCGGAACACTCGACGTAAGAACTAGAGTCTGGATGCTCAACAAAAATGACCGGAGCCTGAACGCTCAACGTAATAACCGGAGTCTTGATACCCAACGAAACTGACCGGAATTTGAACGCTTAATGTAATAACCGAAGTCTAGATACCCAACGAAACTGACCGGAGCCTGAACACCTAACGTAATAACCAGAGTCTGGATACGCAACGAAACTGACCGGAGCATGAATGACCAACGTAATAACCGGAGTCTGGGTACCCAACGAAACTGCCGGAGCCTGAACGCCCAATGTAATAACCGGAGTCGGGATACCCAACGAAACTGACCGGAGTCGGAACGCTCAACGTAATAACCGGAATCTGGATACTCAACGAAACTAACCAGAGCCTAAACGCTCAACGTAATAACCAGAGTCTGGATAGTCAACAAAACTGACTAGAGCCTGAACGATCAACGTAATAACCGGAGTCTGGATACACAACGAAACTGACCGGAGCCTGAACGCTCAACGTAATAACTGGAGTCTGGATACCCAATGAAACTGACCGGAGCCTGAACCACCAACATAATAACCGGAGTCTGGATACCCAACAAAACTGACCGGAGCCTGAACGCTCAACGTAAAAACCGGAGTCTGGATACCCAACGAAATTGACCGGAGCCTGAACGCTCAACGTAATAACCGAAGTCTGGATACCCAACGAAACTGACTGGAGCCTGAACGCTCAACGTAATAACCGGAGTCTGGATACCAACGAAACTGACCGGAGCCGGAACGCTCAACGTAATAACCGGAGTCTGGATACCCAACGAAACTGACCGGAGCCTGAACGCTCAACGTAATAACCGGAGTCTGGATACTCAACGAAACTGACCGGAGCCGGAACGCTCAACGTAAGAACTGGAGTCTGGATGCTCAACGAAAATGACCGGAGCCTGGACGCTCAACGTAATAACCGGAGTCTTGATACCCAACGAAACTGACCGGAACCTAAACGCTTAACGTAATAACCGGAGTCTAGATACCCAACGAAACTTACCGGAGCCTGAACGCCTAACGTAATAACCAGTGTCTGGATACGCAACGAAACTGACCGGAGCCTGAACGACCAATATAATAACCGGAGTCTGGGTACCCAACGAAACTGACCGGAGCCAGAATGCTCAACGTAATAACCAGAGTCTGGATACCCAACAAAATTGACCGGAGCCTGAACGATGAACGTAATAACCGGAATCTGGATACTCAACAAAACTAACCAGAGCCTAAACGCTCAACGTAATAACCGGAGTCTTGATACTCAACGAAACTAACCGGAGCCTGAACGCTCAACGTAATAACCGGAGTCTGGATACTCAACGAAACTGACTGGAGCCTGAACGATCAACGTAATAACTGGAGTCTGGATAAAAAACGAAACTGACCGGAGCCTGAACGCTCAACGTAACAACCGGAGTCTGGATACCGAATGAAACTGACCGGAGCCTGAACGCTCATAGTAATAATCGGAATTTAGATACCCAATGAAACTAACTGGAGCCTGAACGCTCAACGTAATAACCGGAGCCTGGATACTCAACGAAACTGACCGGAGCCGGAACACTCGACGTAAGAACTAGAGTCTGGATGCTCAACAAAAATAACCGGAGCCTGAACGCTCAACGTAATAACCGGAGTCTTGATACCCAACGAAACTGACCGGAATTTGAACGCTTAATGTAATAACTGAAGTCTAGATACCCAACGAAACTGACCGGAGCCTGAACACCTAACGTAATAACCAGAGTCTGGATACGCAACGAAACTGACCGGAGCATGAACGACCAACGTAATAACCGGAGTCTGGGTACCCAACGAAACTGCCGGAGCCTGAACGCTCAATGTAATAACCGGAGTCTGGATACCCAACGAAAGTGACCGGAGTCGGAACGCTCAACGTAATAACCGGAATCTGGATACTCAACGAAACTAACCAGAGCCGAAACGCTCAACGTAATAACCAGAGTCTGGATACTCAACAAAACTGACTGGAGCCTGAACGATCAACGTAATAACCGGAGTCTGGATACACAACGAAACTGACTGGAGCCTGAACGCTCAACGTAATAACCGGAGTCTGGATACGCAATGAAACTGACCGGAGCCTGAACCACCAACATAATAACCGGAGTCTGGATACCCAACAAAACTGACCGGAGCCTGAACGCTCAACGTAAAAACCGGAGTCTGGATACCCAACGAAATTGTCCGGAGCCTGAACGCTCAACGTAATAACCGAAGTCTGGATACCCAACGAAACTGACTGGAGCCTGAACGCTAAATGTAATAACCGGAGTCTGGATACCAACGAAACTGACCGGAGCCGGAACGCTCAACGTAATAACTGGAGTCTGGATACCCAACGAAACTGACCGGAGCCTGAACGCTCAACGTAATAACCGGAGTCTGGATACTCAACGAAACTGACCGGAGCCGGAACGCTCAATGTAAGAACTGGAGTCTGGATGCTCAATGAAAATGACCGGAGCCTGAACGCTCAACGTAATAACCGGAGTCTTGATACCCAACGAAACTGACCGGAGCCTGAACGCTCAACGTAATAACCGGAGTCTGGATACCCAACGAAACTGACCGGAGCCTGAACGCTCAACGTAATAACCGGAGTCTGGATACCCAACAAAACTGACCAGAGCCTGAACACTCGACGTAAAAACCGGAGTATGGATACCCTACGAATCTGACCGGAGCCTGAACGCTCATCGTAATAACCGTAGTCTGGATACCCAACAAAACTGAATGGAGCCTGAACGCTCAACGTAATAACCAGAGTCTGGATACTCAACGAAACTAACAAGAGCCGAAACGCTCAACATAATAACTGGAGTCTGGATGCTCAACGAAACTGACCGGAGCCTAAACGCTTAACGTAATAACCGTATTCTAGATACCCAACGAAACTGACCGGAGCATGAACGCCTAACGTAATAACCAGAGTCTGGATACGCAACGAAACTGACCGGAGCCTGAACGATCAACGTAATAACTGGAGTATGGATACCCACCGAAACTGACCGGAACCTGAACGCTCAATGTAAAAACCGGAGTCTGGACACACAACGAAACTGACCGGAGCCTGAATGCTCAACGTAATAACCGGAGTCTGGATACCCAACAAAACTGACCAGAGCCTGAACGCTCAACGTAAAAACCGGAGTCTGGATACCCTACGAATCTGACCGGAGCCTAAACGCTCAACGTAATAACCGGAGTCTGGATACCCAACAAAACTGAACGGAGCCTGAACGCTCAACGTAATAACCGGAGTCTGGATACTCAACGAAACTGACAAGAGCCGGAACGCTCAACGTGATAACTTGAGTCTGGATGCTCAACGAAACTGACTGGAGCCTGATCGCTTAACGTAATAACCGGAGTCTAGATACCCAACGAAACTGACCGGAGCATGATCGCCTAACGTAATAACCAGAGTCTGGATAGACAACGTAACTGACCAGAGCATGAACGATCAACGTAATAACCAAAGTATGGATACCCGCCGAAACTGACCGGAGCCTAAACGCTCAACGTAATAACCGGAGTCTGGATACCCAACGAAACTGACCGGAGCCTGAACGCTCAACGTAATAACAGGAGTCTGGATACCCAACAAAATTGACCGGAGCCTTAACGCTCAACGTTATAATCGGAATCTGGATACTCAACGAAACTAACCGGAGCCTGAACGCTCAACGTAATAACCGGAGTCTGGATACTCAACGAAACTGACTGGAACCTGAACGATCAACGTAATAACTGTAGTCTGGATAAAAAACGAAACTGACCGGAGCCTGAACGCTCAATGTAACAACCGGAGTCTGCATACCCAATGAAACTGACCGGATCCTGAACGCTCATAGTAATAACCGGAATCTAGATACCCAATGAAACTAACTGGAGCCTCAACGCTCAACGTAATAACCGGAGTCTGGATACTCAACAAAACTGACCGGAGCCGGAACACTCAACGTAAGAACTAGAGTCTGGATGCTCAACAAAAATGACCGGAGCCTGAACACTCAACGTAATAACCGGAGTCTTGATACCCAATGAAACTGACCGGAACCTGAACGCTTAATGTAATAACCGGAGTCTAGATACCCAACGAAACTGACCCGAGCCTGAACACCTAACGTAATAACCAGAGTCTGGATACGCAACGAAACTGACCGGAGCATGAACGACCAACGTAATAACCGGAGTCTGGGTACCCAACGAAACTGACCGCAGCCTGAACGCTCAAATGTAATAACCGGAGTCTGGATACCCAACGAAACTGACCGGAGCCGGAACGCTCAACGTAATAACCGGAATCTGGATACTCAACGAAACTAACCAGAGCCTAAACGCTCAACGTAATAACCAGAGTCTGGATACTCAACAAAACATACTGGAGCCTGAACGATCAACGTAATAACCGGAGTCTGGATACACAACGAAACTGACCGGAGCCTGAACGCTCAACGTAATAACCGGAGTCTGGATACCCAATGAAACTGACCGGAGCCTGAACCACCAACATAATAACCGGAGTCTGGATACCCAACAAAACTGACCGGAGCCTGAACGCTCAACGTAAAAACCGGAGTCTGGATACCCAATGAAATTGACCGGAGCCTGAACGCTCAACGTAATAACCGAAGTCTGGATACCCAACGAAACTGACTGGAGCCTGAACGTTCAACGTAATAACCGGAGTCTGGATACCAACGAAACTGACCGGAGCCGGAACGCTCAACGTAATAACCGGAGTCTGGATACCCAACGAAACTGACCGGAGCCTGAACGCTCAACGTAATAACCGGAGTCTGGATACTCAACGAAACTGACCGGAGCCGGAACGCTCAACGTAAGAACTGGAGTCTGGATGCTCAACGAAAATGACCAGAGCCTGAACGCTCAACGTAATAACCGGAGTCTTGATACCCAACGAAACTGACCGGAACCTGAACGCTTAACGTAATAACCGGAGTCTAGATACCCAACGAAACTTACCGGAGCCTGAACGCCTAACGTAATAACCAGAGTCTGGATACGCAACGAAACTGACCGGAGCCTGAACGACCAATATAATAACCGGAGTCTGGGTACCCAACGAAACTGACCGGAGCCTGAACGCTCAACGTAATAACCGGAGTCTGGATACCCAAGGAAATTGACCGGAGCCGGAACGCTCAACGTAATAACTAGAATCTGGATACTCAACGAAACTAACCAGAGCCTAAACGCTCAACGTAATAACCAGAGTCTGGATACTCAACAAAACTGACTGGAGCCTGAACGATCAACGTAATAACCGGAGTCTGGATACACAACGAAACTGACCGGAGCCTGAACGCTCAACGTAATAACCGGAGTCTTGATACCCAATGAAACTGACCGGAGCCTGAACCACCAACATAATAACCGGAGTCTAGATACCCAACAAAACTGACCGGAGCCTGAACGCTCAACGTAAAAACCGGAGTCTGGATACCCAGCGAAATTGACCGGAGCCTGAACGCTCAACGTAATAACCGAAGTCTGGATACCCAACGAAACTGACTGGAGCCTGAACGCTCAACGTAATAACCGGAGTCTGGATACCAACGAAACTGACCGGAGCCGGAACGCTCAACGTAATAACCGGAGTCTGGATACCCAACGAAACTGACCGGAGCCTGAACGCTCAACGTAATAACCGGAGTCTGGATACTCAACGAAACTGAACGGAGCCGGAACGCTCAACGTAAGAACTGGAGTCTGGATGCTCAACGAAAATGACCGGAGCCTGAACGCTCAACGTAATAACCGGAGTCTTGATACCCAACGAAACTGACCGGAACCTGAACGCTTAACGTAATAACCGGAGTCTAGATACCCAACGAAACTTACCGGAGCCTGAACGCCTAACGTAATAACCAGAGTCTGGATACGCAACGAAAGTGACCGGAGCCTGAACGACCAATATAATAACCGGAATCTGGGTACCCAACGAAACTGACCGGAGCCTAAACGCTTAACGTAATAACCGGAGTCTGGATACCCAAGGAAACTGACCGGAGCCAGAACGCTCAACGTAATAACCAGAGTCTGGATACCCAACAAAATTGACCGGAGCCTGAACGCTGAACGTAATAACCAGAATCTGGATACTCAACAAAACTAACCAGAGCCTAAACAATCAACGTAATAACCGGAGTCTTGATACTCAACGAAACTAACCGGAGCCTGAACGCTCAACGTAATAACCGGAGTCTGGATACTCAACGAAACTGACTAGAGCCTGAACGATCAACGTAATAACTGGAGTCTGGATAAAAAACGAAACTGACCGGAGCCTGAACGCTCAATTTAACAACCAGAGTCTAGATACCCAATGAAACTAACTAGAGTCTGAACGCTCAACGTAATAACCGGAGCCTGGATATTCAACGAAACTGACCGGAGCCGGAACACTCAACGTAAGAACTAGAGTCTGGATTCTCAACAAAAATGACCGGAGCCTGAACGCTCAACGTAATAACCGGAGTCTTGATACCCAACGAAACTGACCGGAACTTGAACGCTTAATGTAATAACCGGAGTCTAGATACCCAACGAAACTGACCGGAGCCTGAACACCTAACGTAATAACCAGAGTCTGGATACGCAACGAAACTGACCGGAGCATGAACGACCAACGTAATAACCGGAGTCTGGGTACCCAACAAAACTGCCGGAGCCTGAACGCTCAATGTAATAACCGGAGTCTGGATACCCAACGAAACTGACCGGAGCCGGAACGCTCAACGTAATAACCGGAATCTGGATACTCAATGAAACTAACCAGAGCCTAAACGCTCAACGTAATAACCAGAGTCTGGATACTCAACAAAACTGAATGGAGCCTGAACGATCAACGTAATAACCGGAGTCTGGATACACAACGAAACTGACCGGAGCCGGAACGCTCAACGTAATAACCGGAGTCTGGATACCCAACGAAACTGACCGGAGCATGAACGCTCAACGTAATAACCGGAGTCTGGATACTCAACGAAACTGACCGGAGCCGGAACGCTCAACGTAAGAACTGGAGTCTGGATGCTCAACGAAAATGACCGGAGCCTGAACGCTCAACGTAATAACCGGAGTCTTGATACCCAACGAAACTGACCGGAACCTGAACGCTTAACGTAATAACCAGAGTCTAGATACCCAATAAAACTGACCGAAGCCTGAACGCCTAACGTAATAACCAGAGTCTGGATACGCAACGAAACTGACCGGAGCCTGAACGACCAACATAATAACCGGAGTCTGGGTACCCAACGAAAATGACCGGAGCCTGAATGCTCAACGTAATAACCGGAGTCTGGATACCCAAGGAAACTGACCGGAGCCTGAATGCTCAACGTAATAACCAGAGTCTGGATACCCAACAAAATTGACCGGAGCCTGAACGCTGAACGTGATAACCGGAATCTGGATACTCAACAAAACTAACCAGAGCCTAAACACTCAACGTAATAACCGGAGTCTTGATACTCAACAAAACTGACTAGAGCCTGAACGACCAACGTAATAACCGGAGTCTGGATACATAACGAAACTGACCGGAGCCTGAACGCTCAACGTAATAACCGGAGTCTGGATACCCAATGAAACTGACCAGAGCCTGAACCATCAACGTAATAACCGGAGTCTGGATACCCAACGAAACTGGCCGGATCCTGAACGCCTAACGTAATAACCAGAGTCTGGATACGCAACGAAACTGACCGGAGCCTGAACGACCAACATAAAAACCGGAGTCTGGATACCCACCGAAAATGACCGGGGCCTGAACGCTCAACGTAATAACCGAAGTCTGGATACCCAACGAAACTGACTGGAGCCTAAACGCTCAACGTAATAACCGGAGTCTGGATACCAAACGAAACTGACCGGAGCCAGAACGCTCGACATAATAACCGGAGTCTGGATACCCAACGAAACTGACCGGAGCCTAAACACTCAACGTAATAACCGGAGTCTGGATACCCAACGAAACTGACAGGAGCCTGAACGCTTAACGTAATAACCGGAGTCTAGATACCCAACGAAACAGACCAGAGCATGAACGCCTAACGTAATAACCAGAGTCTGGATACGCAACGAAACTGACCGGAGCCTGAACACTCAACGTAACAACCGGAGCCTGGATACCCAATGAAACTGACCGGAGCCTGAATGCTCAACGTAATAACCTGAATCTGGATACCCAACGAAACGGACCGGAGCCTGAACGCTCAACGTAATAACCGGAGTCTAGATACTCAACGAAACGGACCGGAGCCGGAACGCTCAACGTAAGAACTGGAGTCTGGATGCTCAACGAAAATGACCGGAGCCTGAACGCTCAACGTAATAACCGGAGTCTTGATACCCAACGAAACTGACCGGACCCTGAACGCCTAACGTAATAACCGGAATCTAGATACCCAACAAAATTGACCAGAGCCTGAACGCCTAACGTAATAACCAGAGTCTAGATACGCAACGAAACTGACTGGTGCCTGAACGACCGACGTAATAACCGGAGTCTGGGTACCCAAAGAAACTGACCGGAGCCTGAACGCTCAACGATATAACCGGAGTCTGGATACCCAACGAAAATGACCGGAGCCTGAACGCTCATCGTAATAACCGGAGTCTGGATACCCAACAAAATTGACCAGAGCCTGAACGCTAAAAGTAATAACCGGAATCTGGATACTCAACGAAACTAACCAGAGCCTAAACGCTCAACGTAATAACCTGAGTCTGGATACTCAACAAAATTGACTGGAGCCTGAACGACTAACGTAATAACCGGAGTCTGGATACACAACGAAACTGACCGGAGCCTGAACGCTCAACGTAATAACCGGAGTCTGGTAACCCAATGAAACTGACCGGAGCCCGAACCATCAACATAATAACCGGAGTCTGGATACCCAACAAAACTGACCGGAGCCTGAACGTTCAACGTAAAAACCGGAGTCTAGATACCCAACGAAACTGACCGGAGCCTGAACGCTCAACATAATAACCGAAGTCTGGATACCCAACGAAACTGACTGGAGCCTGAACGCTCAACGTAATAACCGGAGTCTGGATACCAAACGAAACTGACCGGAGCCGGAATGCTCAACGTAATAACCGGAGTCTGGATACCCAACGAAACTGACCGGAGCCTGAACGCTCAACGTAATAACCGGAGTCTGGATACCCAACGAAATTGACCGGAGCCTGAACGCTCAACGTAATAACCGGTGTCTGGATACTCAACGAAACTGACAGGAGCCGGGATGCTCAATGTAATAATTGGAGTCTGGATGCTCAACGAAACTGACCGGAGCCTGAACGCTTATCGTAATAACCGGAGTCTAGATACCCAACGAAACTGACCGGAGCATGAACGCCTAACGTAATAACCAGAGTCTGGATACGTAACGAAACTGACCGGAGCCTGAACGATCAACATAATAACTGGAGTCTGGATACAAAACGAAACTGACCGGAGCTTGATTGCTCAACGTAACAACCGGAGTCTGGATACCCAATGAAATTGACCGGAGCCTGAACGCTCAACGTAATAACCAGAATCTGGATACCCAACGAAACTAACCGGAGCCTGAACGCTCGATGTAATAACCGGAATCTAGATCCCCAACGAAACTAACTGGAGCCTGAACGCTCGACGTAATAACCGGAGTTTGGATACTCAACGAAACTGACCGGAGCCGGAACGCTCAACTTAATAACCGGAGTCTGGATGCCCAATGAAACTGACCGGAGCCTGAACGTTCAACGTAATAACCGGAGTCTGGATACCCACCGAAACTGACCGGAACCTGAACGCTCAACGTAATAACCGGAGTCTGGATACTCAAAGAAACTGACAGGAGCCGGAACGCTCAACGTAATAATTGGAGTCTGGATGCTCAACGAAACTGATCGGAGCCTGAACGCTTATCGTAATAACCGGAGTCTAGATACCCAACGAAACTGACCGGAGCATGAATGCCTAACGTAATAACCAGAGTCTGGATACGTAACGAAACTGACCGGAGCCTGAACGATCAACGTAATAACCGGAGTATGGATACCCACCGAAACTGACCGGAGCCTGAACGCTCAATGTAATAAGTGGAGTGTGGATACCCAACAAAACTGACCAGAGCCTGAACGCTCAACGTAAAAACCGGAGTCTGGATATCCAACGAAACTGACCGGAGCTTAAACGCTCAACGTAATAACCGAGGTCTGGATACCCAACAAAACTGACTGGAGCCTGAACGCTCAACGTAATAACCAGAGTCTGGATGCCAAACGAAACTGACCGGAGCCTGAACGCTCAACGTAATAACTGGAGTCTGGATACCCAACAAAACTGACCGGAGCCTGAACGCTCAACGTAATAACCGGAGTCTGGATACCCAACGAAACTGACAGGAGCCTGAACGCTCAACGTAATAACCGGAGTCTGGATACCAAACAAAACTGACCGGAGCCTGAACGCTCAACGTAAAAACCGGAGTCTGGATATCCAACGAAACTGACCGGAGCTTAAACGCTCAACGTAATAACCGGAGTCTGGATACCCAACAAAACTGACTGGAGCCTGAACGCTCAACGTAATAACCAGAGTCTGGATACCAAACGAAACTGACCGGAGCCTGAACGCTTAACGTAATAACCGGAGTCTGGATACCCAACAAAACTGACCGGAGCCTGAACGCTCAACGTAATAACCAGAGTCTGGATACACAACGAAACTGACCGGAGCCTGAACGCTCAACATAATAACCGTAGTCTGGTAACCCAATGAAACTGACCGGAGCCTGAACGCTCAACGTAATAACCAGAGTCTGGATACTCAACAAAACTGACTGGAGCCTGAACGATCAACGTAATAACCGGAGTCTGGATACACAACGAAACTGACCGGAGCCTAAACGCTCAACGTAATAACCGGAGTCTGGATACCCAATGAAACTGACCAGAGCCTGAACCACTAACATAATAACCGGAGTCTGGATACCCAACAAAACTGACCGGAGCCTGAACGCTCAACGTAAAAACCGGAGTCTGGATACCCAAAGAAAT
>CAWUDS030000652.1:0-25974 GCA_963859935.3 Lathyrus sativus
CAACATAATAACCGGAGTCTGGATACCCAACAAAACTGACCGGATCCTGAACGCTCAACGTAAAAACTGGACTCTGGATACCCAACGAAACTGACCGGAGCCTGAACGCTCAACGTAATAACCGAAGTCTGGATACCCAACGAAACTGACTGGAGCCTGAACGCTCAACGTAATAACCAGAGTCTGGATACGCAACGAAACTGACCGGAGCCTGAACGACCAACGTAATAACCGGAGTCTGGGTACCCAACGAAACTGACTGGAGCCTGAACGCTCAACGTAATAACCGGAGTCTGGATACCCAACGAAACTGACCGTAGCCTGAACGCTCAACGTAATAACCGGAGTCTGGATACCCAACAAAAATGACCGGAGCCTGAATGCTCAACGTAACAACCGGAATCTGGATACTCAACGAAACTAACCGCAGCCTAAACGCTCAACGTAATAACCAGAGTCTGGATACGCAACAAAACTGACCGGAGCCTGAACGACCAACGTAATAACCGGAGTCTGGGTACCCAACGAAACTGACCAGAGCCTGAACGCTCAACGTAATAACCAGAGTCTGGATACTCAACGAAACTGACCGGAGCCTGAACGCTAAACGTAATAACCGAGTCTGGATACCCAACAAAATTGACCGGAGCCTGAACGCTAAACGTAACAACCGGAATCTGGATCCTCAACAAAACTAACCGGAGCCTAAACGCTCAACGTAACTGACTGGAGCCCGAACGACCAACGTAAAAACCGGAGTCTGGATACCCAACGAAACTGACCGGAGCCTGAACGTTCAACGTAATAACCGGAGTCTGGATACCCAACGAAACTGACCGGAGCCTGAACGCTCAACGTAATAACCGGAGTCTGGATACCAAACGAAATTGACCGAACCCTGAACGCTCAACGTAATAACCGGAGTCTGGATACCCAACGAAACTGACCAGAGCCTGAACGCTCAACGTAATAACCGGAGTCTGGATACCAAACGAAACTAACCGGAGCCTGAACGCTCAACGTAATAACCGAAGTCTGGATACCCAACGAAACTGACCGAAGCCTGAACGCTCAACATAATTACCGGAGTCTGGATACTCAACGAAACTGACAGGAGCCGGAATGTTCAACGTAATAACGGGAGTCTGGATGCTCAACGAAACTGACCGGAGCCTGAACGCTCAACGTAATAACCGGAGTCTGGATACCCAACGAAACTGACCAGAGCATGAACGCTCAACGTAATAACCGGAGTCTGGATACTCAACGAAACTGACTGGAGCCGGAACGCTCAACGTAATAACTGGAGTCTGGATGCTCAACGAAAACGACCGGAGCCTGAACGCTCAACGTAATAACCGGAGTTCTGATCCCCAACGAAACTGACCGGAACCTGAACGCTTAACGTAATAACCGAAGTCTAGATACCCAACGAAACTGACAGGAGCCTGAACGCCTAACGTAATAACCAGAGTCTGGATACGCAACGAAACTGACCGGAGCCTAAACGACCAACGTAATAACCGGAGTCTGGATACCCAACGAAACTGACTGGAGCCTGAACGCTCAACGTAATAACTGAAGTCTGGATACCAAACGAAACTGACCGGAGCATGAACGCTCAACGTAATAACCGGAGTCTGGATACCCAACGAAACTGACCGGAGACTGAATGCTCAACGTAATAACCGGAGTCTGGATACCCAATGAATTTGACCGTAGCCTGAACCATCAACATAATAACCGGAGTCTGGATACCCAACAAAACTGACCGGAGCCTGAACGCTCAACGTAAAAACTGGAGTTTGGATACCCAACGAAACTGACCGGAGCCTGAACGCTCAACGTAATAACCGAAGTCTGGATACCCAACGAAACTGACTGGAGCCTGAACGCTCAACGTGATAACCGGAGTCTGGATACCAAACGAAACTGACCGGAGCCTGAACGCTCAACGTAATAATCGGAGTATGGATACCCAACGAAACTGAACGGAGCCGGAACGCTCAACGTAATAACCGGAGTCTGGATGCTCAACAAAAATGACTTGAGCCTGAATGCTCAACGTAGTAACCGGAGTCCTGATACCCAACGAAACTGACCGGAACCTGAACGCTTAACGTAATAACCGAATTCTAGATACCCAACGAAACTGACCGGAGCCTGAACGCCTAACGTAATAACCAGAGTCTGGATACGCAACAAAACTGACCGGAGCCTGAACGACCAACGTAATAACCGGAGTCTGGGTACCCAACGAAACTGACCAGAGCCTGAACGCTCAACGTAATAACCAGAGTCTGGATACTCAACGAAACTGACCGGAGCCTGAACGCTAAACGTAATAACCGAGTCTGGATACCCAACAAAATTGACCGGAGCCTGAACGCTGAACGTAACAACCGGAATCTGGATCCTCAACAAAACTAACCGGAGCCTAAACGCTCAACGTAACTGACTGGAGCCCGAACGACCAACGTAAAAACCGGAGTCTGGATACCCAACGAAACTGACCGGAGCCTGAACGCTCAACGTAATAACCGGAGTCTGGATACCCAACGAAACTGACCGGAGCCTGAACGCTCAACGTAATAACCGGAGTCTGGATACCAAACGAAATTGACCGAACCCTGAACGCTCAACGTAATAACCGGAGTCTGGATACCCAACGAAACTGACCGGAGCCTGAACGCTCAACGTAATAACCGGAGTCTGGATACCAAACAAAACTAACCGGAGCCTGAACGCTCAACGTAATAACCGAAGTCTGGATACCCAACGAAACTGACCGAAGCCTGAACGCTTAACGTAATTACCGGAGTCTGGATACTCAACGAAACTGACAGGAGCCGGAATGTTCAACGTAATAACTGGAGTCTGGATGCTCAAAAAAACTGACCGGAGCCTGAACGCTCAACGTAATAACCGGAGTCTGGATACCCAACGAAACTGACCAGAGCATGAACGCTCAACGTAATAACCGGAGTCTGGATACTCAACGAAACTGACTGGAGCCGGAACGCTCAACGTAATAACTGGAGTCTGGATGCTCAACGAAAACGACCGGAGCCTGAACGCTCAACGTAATAACCGGAGTTCTGATCCCCAACGAAACTGACCGGAACCTGAACGCTTAACGTAATAACCGAAGTCTAGATACCCAACGAAACTGACAGGAGCCTGAACGCCTAACGTAATAACCAGAGTCTGGATACGCAACGAAACTGACCGGAGCCTGAACGACCAACGTAATAACCGGAGTCTGGATACCCAACGAAACTGACTGGAGCCTGAACGCTCAACGTAATAACCGGAGTCTGGATACCAAACGAAACTGACCGGAGCATGAACGCTCAACTTAATAACCAGAGTCTGGATACCCAACGAAACTGACCGGAGACTGAATGCTCAAAGTAATAACCGAAGTCTGGATACCCAATGAAACTGACCGTAGCCTGAACCATCAACATAATAACCGGAGTCTGGATAGCCAACAAAACTGACCGGAGCCTGAACGCTCAACGTAAAAACTGGAGTCTGGATACCCAACGAAACTGACCGGAGCCTGAACGCTCAACGTAATAACCTGAGTCTGGATACCAAACGAAACTAACCGGAGCCTGAACGCTCAACGTAATAACCGAAGTCTGGATACGCAACGAAACTGACCGGAGCCTGAACTCTCAACGTAATTACCGGAGTCTGGATACTCAACGAAACTGACAGGAGCCGGAACGTTCAACGTAATAACTGGAGTCTGGATGCTCAACGAAACTGACCGGAGCCTGAACGCTCAACGTAATAACCGGAGTCTGGATACCCAAAAAAACTGACCAGAGCATGAACGCTCAACGTAATAATCGGAGTCTGGATACTCAACAAAACTGACTGGAGCCGGAATGCTCAACGTAATAACTGGAGTCTGGATGCTCAACGAAAACGACCGGAGCCTGAACGCTCAACGTAATAACCGGAGTTCTGATCCCCAACGAAACTGACCGGAACCTGAACGCTTAACGTAATAACCGAAGTCTAGATACCCAACGAAACTGACAGGAGCCTGAACGCCTAACGTAATAACCAGAGTCTGGATACGCAACGAAACTGACCGGAGCCTGAACGACCAACGTAATAACCGGAGTCTGGATACCCAACGAAACTGACTGGAGCCTGAACGCTCAACGTAATAACTGAAGTCTGGATACCAAACGAAACTGACCGGAGCATGAACGCTCAACGTAATAACCGGAGTCTGGATACCCAACGAAACTGACCGGAGACTGAATGCTCAACGTAATAACCGGAGTCTGGATACCCAATGAAACTGACCGTAGCCTGAACCATCAACATAATAACCGGAGTCTGGATACCCAACAAAACTGACCGGAGCCCGAACGACCAACGTAAAAACCGGAGTCTGGATACCCAACGAAACTGACCGGAGCCTGAACGCTCAACGTAATAACCGGAGTCTGGATACCCAACGAAACTGACCGGAGCCTGAACGCTCAACGTAATAACCGGAGTCTGGATACCAAACGAAATTGACCGAACCCTGAACGCTCAACGTAATAACCGGAGTCTGGATACCCAACGAAACTGACCGGAGCCTGAACGCTCAACGTAATAACCGGAGTCTGGATACCAAACAAAACTAACCGGAGCCTGAACGCTCAACGTAATAACCGAAGTCTGGATACCCAACGAAACTGACCGAAGCCTGAACGCTTAACGTAATTACCGGAGTCTGGATACTCAACGAAACTGACAGGAGCCGGAATGTTCAACGTAATAACTGGAGTCTGGATGCTCAAAAAAACTGACCGGAGCCTGAACGCTCAACGTAATAACCGGAGTCTGGATACCCAACGAAACTGACCAGAGCATGAACGCTCAACGTAATAACCGGAGTCTGGATACTCAACGAAACTGACTGGAGCCGGAACGCTCAACGTAATAACTGGAGTCTGGATGCTCAACGAAAACGACCGGAGCCTGAACGCTCAACGTAATAACCGGAGTTCTGATCCCCAACGAAACTGACCGGAACCTGAACGCTTAACGTAATAACCGAAGTCTAGATACCCAACGAAACTGACAGGAGCCTGAACGCCTAACGTAATAACCAGAGTCTGGATACGCAACGAAACTGACCGGAGCCTGAACGACCAACGTAATAACCGGAGTCTGGATACCCAACGAAACTGACTGGAGCCTGAACGCTCAACGTAATAACCGGAGTCTGGATACCAAACGAAACTGACCGGAGCATGAACGCTCAACTTAATAACCAGAGTCTGGATACCCAACGAAACTGACCGGAGACTGAATGCTCAAAGTAATAACCGAAGTCTGGATACCCAATGAAACTGACCGTAGCCTGAACCATCAACATAATAACCGGAGTCTGGATAGCCAACAAAACTGACCGGAGCCTGAACGCTCAACGTAAAAACTGGAGTCTGGATACCCAACGAAACTGACCGGAGCCTGAACGCTCAACGTAATAACCTGAGTCTGGATACCAAACGAAACTAACCGGAGCCTGAACGCTCAACGTAATAACCGAAGTCTGGATACGCAACGAAACTGACCGGAGCCTGAACTCTCAACGTAATTACCGGAGTCTGGATACTCAACGAAACTGACAGGAGCCGGAACGTTCAACGTAATAACTGGAGTCTGGATGCTCAACGAAACTGACCGGAGCCTGAACGCTCAACGTAATAACCGGAGTCTGGATACCCAAAAAAACTGACCAGAGCATGAACGCTCAACGTAATAATCGGAGTCTGGATACTCAACAAAACTGACTGGAGCCGGAATGCTCAACGTAATAACTGGAGTCTGGATGCTCAACGAAAACGACCGGAGCCTGAACGCTCAACGTAATAACCGGAGTTCTGATCCCCAACGAAACTGACCGGAACCTGAACGCTTAACGTAATAACCGAAGTCTAGATACCCAACGAAACTGACAGGAGCCTGAACGCCTAACGTAATAACCAGAGTCTGGATACGCAACGAAACTGACCGGAGCCTGAACGACCAACGTAATAACCGGAGTCTGGATACCCAACGAAACTGACTGGAGCCTGAACGCTCAACGTAATAACTGAAGTCTGGATACCAAACGAAACTGACCGGAGCATGAACGCTCAACGTAATAACCGGAGTCTGGATACCCAACGAAACTGACCGGAGACTGAATGCTCAACGTAATAACCGGAGTCTGGATACCCAATGAAACTGACCGTAGCCTGAACCATCAACATAATAACCGGAGTCTGGATACCCAACAAAACTGACCGGAGCCTGAACGCTCAACGTAAAAACTGGAGTCTGGATACCCAACGAAACTGACCGGAGCCTGAACGCTCAACGTAATAACCGAAGTCTGGATACCCAACGAAACTGACTGGAGCCTGAACGCTCAACGTGATAACCGGAGTCTGGATACCAAACGAAACTGACCGGAGCCTGAACGCTCAACGTAATAATCGGAGTATGGATACCCAACGAAACTGAACGGAGCCGGAACGCTCAATGTAATAACCGGAGTCTGGATGCTCAACAAAAATGACTTGAGCCTGAATGCTCAACGTAGTAACCGGAGTCCTGATACCCAACGAAACTGACCGGAACCTGAACGCTTAACGTAATAACCGAATTCTAGATACCCAACGAAACTGACCGGAGCCTGAACGCCTAACGTAATAACCAGAGTCTGGATACGCAACAAAACTGACCGGAGCCTGAACGACCAACGTAATAACCGGAGTCTGGGTACCCAACGAAACTGACCAGAGCCTGAACGCTCAACGTAATAACCAGAGTCTGGATACTCAACGAAACTGACCGGAGCCTGAACGCTAAACGTAATAACCGAGTCTGGATACCCAACAAAATTGACCGGAGCCTGAACGCTGAACGTAACAACCGGAATCTGGATCCTCAACAAAACTAACCGGAGCCTAAACGCTCAACGTAACTGACTGGAGCCCGAACGACCAACGTAAAAACCGGAGTCTGGATACCCAACGAAACTGACCGGAGCCTGAACGCTCAACGTAATAACCGGAGTCTGGATACCCAACGAAACTGACCGGAGCCTGAACGCTCAACGTAATAACCGGAGTCTGGATACCGAACGAAATTGACCGAACCCTGAACGCTCAACGTAATAACCGGAGTCTGGATACCCAACGAAACTGACCGGAGCCTGAACGCTCAACGTAATAACCGGAGTCTGGATACCAAACAAAACTAACCGGAGCCTGAACGCTCAACGTAATAACCGAAGTCTGGATACCCAACGAAACTGACCGAAGCCTGAACGCTCAACGTAATTACCGGAGTCTGGATACTCAACGAAACTGACAGGAGCCGGAATGTTCAACGTAATAACTGGAGTCTGGATGCTCAACAAAACTGACCGGAGCCTGAACGCTCAACGTAATAACCGGAGTCTGGATACCCAACGAAACTGACCAGAGCATGAACGCTCAACGTAATAACCGGAGTCTGGATACTCAACGAAACTGACTGGAGCCGGAACGCTCAACGTAATAACTGGAGTCTGGATGCTCAACGAAAACGACCGGAGCCTGAACGCTCAACGTAATAACCGGAGTTCTGATCCCCAACGAAACTGACCGGAACCTGAACGCTTAACGTAATAACCGAAGTCTAGATACCCAACGAAACTGACAGGAGCCTGAACGCCTAACGTAATAACCAGAGTCTGGATACGCAACGAAACTGACCGGAGCCTGAACGACCAACGTAATAACCGGAGTCTGGATACCCAACGAAACTGACTGGAGCCTGAACGCTCAACGTAATAACCGGAGTCTGGATACCAAACGAAACTGACCGGAGCATGAACGCTCAACTTAATAACCAGAGTCTGGATACCCAACGAAACTGACCGGAGACTGAATGCTCAAAGTAATAACCGAAGTCTGGATACCCAATGAAACTGACCGTAGCCTGAACCATCAACATAATAACCGGAGTCTGGATACCCAACAAAACTGACCGGAGCCTGAACGCTCAACGTAAAAACTGGAGTCTGGATACCCAACGAAACTGACCGGAGCCTGAACGCTCAACGTAATAACCGAAGTCTGGATACCCAACGAAACTGACTGGAGCCTGAACGCTCAACATAATAACCGGAGTCTGGATACCAAACGAAACTGACCGGAGCCTGAACGCTCAACGTAATAACCGGAGTATGGATACCCAACGAAACTGAACGGAGCCAGAACGCTCAACGTAATAACCAGAGTCTGGATGCTCAACGAAAATGACCGGAGCCTGAACGCTCAACGTAGTAACCAGAGTCCTGATACCCAACGAAACTGACCGGAACCTGAACGCTTAACGTAATAACCGAATTCTAGATACCCAACGAAACTGACCGGAGCCTGAACGCCTAACGTAATAACCAGAGTCTGGATACGCAACAAAACTGACCGGAGCCTGAACGACCAACGTAATAACCGGAGTCTGGGTACCCAACGAAACTGACCAGAGCCTGAACGTTCAACGTAATAACCAGAGTCTGGATACTCAACGAAACTGACCGGAGCCTGAACGCTAAACGTAATAACCGAGTCTGGATACCCAACAAAATTGACCGGAGCCTGAATGCTGAACGTAACAACCAGAATCTGGATCCTCAACAAAACTAACCGGAGCCTAAACGCTCAACGTAACTGACTGGAGCCCGAACGACCAACGTAAAAACCGGAGTCTGGACACCCAACGAAACTGACCGGAGCCTGAACGCTCAACGTAATATCCGGAGTCTGGATACCCAACGAAACTGACCGGAGCCTGAACGCTCAACGTAATAACCGGAGTCTGGATACCAAACGAAACTGACCGAACCCTGAACGCTCAACGTAATAACCGGAGTCTGGATACCCAACGAAACTGACCGGAGCCTGAACGCTCAACGTAATAACCGGAGTCTGGATACCCAACGAAACTGACCGGAGCCTGAACGCTCAACGTAATAACCGGAGTCTGGATACCAAACGAAATTGACCGAACCCTGAACGCTCAACGTAATAACCGGAGTCTGGATACCCAACGAAACTGACCGGAGCCTGAACGCTCAACGTAATAACCGGAGTCTGGATACCAAACAAAACTAACCGGAGCCTGAACGCTCAACGTAATAACCGAAGTCTGGATACCCAACGAAACTGACCGAAGCCTGAACGCTCAACGTAATTACCGGAGTCTGGATACTCAACGAAACTGACAGGAGCCGGAACGTTCAACGTAATAACTGGAGTCTGGATGCTCAACAAAACTGACCGGAGCCTGAACGCTCAACGTAATAACCGGAGTCTGGATACCCAACGAAACTGACCAGAGCATGAACGCTCAACGTAATAACCGGAGTCTGGATACTCAACGAAACTGACTGGAGCCGGAACGCTCAACGTAATAACTGGAGTCTGGATGCTCAACGAAAACGACCGGAGCCTGAACGCTCAACGTAATAACCGGAGTTCTGATCCCCAACGAAACTGACCGGAACCTGAACGCTTAACGTAATAACCGAAGTCTAGATACCCAACGAAACTGACAGGAGCCTGAACGCCTAACGTAATAACCAGAGTCTGGATACGCAACGAAACTGACCGGAGCCTGAACGACCAACGTAATAACCGGAGTCTGGATACCCAACGAAACTGACTGGAGCCTGAACGCTCAACGTAATAACCGGAGTCTGGATACCAAACGAAACTGACCGGAGCATGAACGCTCAACTTAATAACCAGAGTCTGGATACCCAACGAAACTGACCGGAGACTGAATGCTCAAAGTAATAACCGAAGTCTGGATACCCAATGAAACTGACCGTAGCCTGAACCATCAACATAATAACCGGAGTCTGGATACCCAACAAAACTGACCGGAGCCTGAACGCTCAACGTAAAAACTGGAGTCTGGATACCCAACGAAACTGACCGGAGCCTGAACGCTCAACGTAATAACCGAAGTCTGGATACCCAACGAAACTGACTGGAGCCTGAACGCTCAACATAATAACCGGAGTCTGGATACCAAACGAAACTGACCGGAGCCTGAACGCTCAACGTAATAACCGGAGTATGGATACCCAACGAAACTGAACGGAGCCAGAACGCTCAACGTAATAACCAGAGTCTGGATGCTCAACGAAAATGACCGGAGCCTGAACGCTCAACGTAGTAACCAGAGTCCTGATACCCAACGAAACTGACCGGAACCTGAACGCTTAACGTAATAACCGAATTCTAGATACCCAACGAAACTGACCGGAGCCTGAACGCCTAACGTAATAACCAGAGTCTGGATACGCAACAAAACTGACCGGAGCCTGAACGACCAACGTAATAACCGGAGTCTGGGTACCCAACGAAACTGACCAGAGCCTGAACGCTCAACGTAATAACCAGAGTCTGGATACTCAACGAAACTGACCGGAGCCTGAACGCTAAACGTAATAACCGAGTCTGGATACCCAACAAAATTGACCGGAGCCTGAATGCTGAACGTAACAACCAGAATCTGGATCCTCAACAAAACTAACCGGAGCCTAAACGCTCAACGTAACTGACTGGAGCCCGAACGACCAACGTAAAAACCGGAGTCTGGATACCCAACGAAACTGACCGGAGCCTGAACGCTCAACGTAATAACCGGAGTCTGGATACCCAACGAAACTGACCGGAGCCTGAACGCTCAACGTAATAACCGGAGTCTGGATACCAAACGAAACTGACCGAACCCTGAACGCTCAACGTAATAACCGGAGTCTGGATACCCAACGAAACTGACCGGAGCCTGAACGCTCAACGTAATAACCGGAGTCTGGATACCAAACGAAACTAACCGGAGCCTGAACGCTCAACGTAATAACCGAAGTCTGGATACCCAACGAAACTGACCGGAGCCTGAACGCTCAACGTAATTACCGGAGTCTGGATACTCAATGAAACTGACAGGATCCAGAACGTTCAACGTAATAACTGGAGTCTGGATGCTCAACGAAACTGACCGGAGCCTGAACGCTCAACGTAATAACCGGAGTCTAGATACCCAACGAAACTGACCAGAGCATGAACGCTCAACGTAATAACCGGATTCTGGATACTCAACGAAACTGACTGGAGCCGGAATGCTCAACGTAATAACTGGAGTCTGGATGCTCAACGAAAACGACCGGAGCCTGAACGCTCAACGTAATAACCGGAGTTCTGATCCCCAACGAAACTGACCGGAACCTGAACGCTTAACGTAATAACCGAAGTCTAGATACCCAACGAAACTGACAGGAGCCTGAATGCATAACGTAATAACCAGAGTCTGGATACGCAACGAAACTGACCGGAGCCTGAACGACCAACGTAATAACCGGAGTCTGGGTACCCAACGAAACTGACTGGAGCCTGAACGCTCAACGTAATAACCGGAGTCTGGATACCCAACGAAACTGACCGTAGCCTGAACGCTCAACGTAATAACCGGAGTCTGGATACCCAACAAAATTGACCGGAGCCTGAATGCTCAACGTAACAACCGGAATCTGGATACTCAACGAAACTAACCGCAGCCTAAACGCTCAACGTAATAACCAGAGTCTGGATACCCAACGAAACTGACTGGAGCCTGAACGCTCAACGTAATAACCGGAGTCTGGATACCCAACGAAACTGACCGGAGACTGAATGCTCAACGTAATAACCAGATTCTGGATACCCAATGAAACTGACCGTAGCCTGAACCATCAACATAATAACCGGAGTCTGGATACCCAACAAAACTGACCAGAGCCTGAATGCTCAACGTAAAAACTGGAGTCTGGGTACCCAACGAAACTGACCGGAGCATGAATGCTCAACGTAATAACCGAAGTCTGGATACCCAACGAAACTGACTGGAGCCTGAACGCTCAACGTAATAACCGGAGTCTGGATACCAAACGAAACTGACCGGAGCCTGAACGCTCAACATAATAACCGAAGTCTGGATACCCAACGAAACTGACCGGAGCCTGAACGCTCAACGTAATAACCGGAGTCTGGATACTCAACGAAACTGACTGGAGCCGGAACGCTCAACGTAATAATTGGAGTCTGGATGCTCAACGAAAATGACCGAAGCCTGAACGCTCAACGTAATAACAGGAGTCTGGATACCCAACAAAATTGACCGGAGCCTTAACGCTCAACATAATAACCGGAATCTGGATACTCACCGAAACTAACCGGAGCCTAAACGCCTAACGTAATAACCAGAGTCTGGATACGCAACGAAACTGACCGGGGCCTGAACGATCAACGTAATAACCGGAATCTGGGTACCCAACGAAACTGACCGGAGCCTGAACGCTCAACGTAATAACCAGAGTCTGGATACCCAACGAAACTGACCGGAGCCTAAACGCTCAACGTAATAACCGGAGTCTGGATACCCAACAAAATTGACCAGAGCCTGAACGCTGAATGTAACTACCGGAATCTGGATACTCAACGAAACTAACCGGAGCCTAAATGCTCAACGTAATAACCGGAGTCTGGATACTTAACGAAACTGACTAGAGCCTGAAAGATCAAAATAATAACCGGAGTCTGGATACATAACGAAACTGACCGGAGTCTGAATGCTCAACGTAATAACCGGAGTCTTGATACCCGATGAAACTGACCGTAGCCTGAACCATCAACATGATAACCGGAGTCTGGATACCCAACAAAACTGACCGGAGCCTGAACGCTCAACGTAATAACCGAAGTCTGGATACCCAACGAAATTGACCGGAGCCTGAACGCTCAACGTAATAACCGGAGTCTGGATACCAAACGAAAATGACTGGAGCCTGAACGCTCAACGTAATAACCGGAGTCTGGATACCAAACGAAACTGACCGGAGCCTGAACGCTCAACGTAATAATTGGGTGTCTGGATACCCAACGAAAATGACCGGAGCCTGAACGCTCAACGTAATAACCGGAGTATGGATACCCAACGAAACAGACCGGAGCCGGAACGCTCAACGTAATAACCGAAGTCTGGATGCTCAACGAAACTGACTGGAGCCGGAACGCTCAACGTAATAACTGGAGTCTGGATGCTCAACGAAAATGACCGGAGCCTGAACGCTCAACGTAATAACAGGAGTCTGGATACCCAACAAAATTGACCGGAGCCTTAACGCTCAACATAATAACCGGAATCTGGATACTCACCGAAACTAACCGGAGCCTGAACGCCTAACGTAATAACCAGAGTCTGGATACGCAACGAAACTGACCGGGGCCTGAACGACCAACGTAATAACCGGAATCTGGGTACCCAACGAAACTGACCGGAGCCTGAACGCTCAACGTAATAACCGGAGTCTGGATACCCAACGAAACTGACCAGAGCCTGAACGCTCAATGTAATAACCGGAGTCTGGATACCCAACAAAATTGACCAGAGCCTGAACGCTGAATGTAACAACCGGAATCTGGATACTCAACGAAACTAACCGGAGCCTAAACGCTCAACGTAATAACCGGAGTCTGGATGCTCAACGAAACTGACTAGAGCCTGAACGATCAACATAATAACCGGAGTCTGGATACACAACGAAACGGACCGGAGTCTGAACGCTCAACGTAATAACCGGAGTCTGGATACCCAATGAAACTGACCGTAGCCTGAACCATCAACATGATAACCAGAGTCTGGATACCCAACAAAACTGATCGGAGCCTGAACGCTCAACGTAAAAACCGGAGTCTGGATACCCAACGAAACTGACCGTAGCCTGAACGCTCAACTTAATAACCGAAGTCTGGATACCCAACGAAACTGACTGGAGCCTGAACGCTCAACGTAATAACCAGAGTATGGATACCAAACGAAACTGACCGGAGCCTGAACGCTCAACGTAATAATCGGGTGTCTGGATACCCAACGAAAATGACCGGAGCCTGAACGCTCAACGTAATAACCGGGGTATGGATACCCAACGAAACTGACCGGAGCCGGAACGCTCAACGTAATAACCGGAGTCTGGATACTCAACGAAACTGACTGGAGCCGGAACGCTCAACGTAATAACTGGAGTCTGGATGCTCAACGAAAATGACCGGAGCCTGAACGCTCAACGTAATAACAGGAGTCTGGATACCCAACAAAATTGACCGGAGCCTTAACGCTCAACATAATAACCGGAATCTGGATACTCACCGAAACTAACCGGAGCCTGAACGCCTAACGTAATAACCAAAGTCTGGATACGCAACGAAACTGACCGGGGCCTGAACGACCAACATAATAACCAGAGTCTGGATACCCAACAAAACTGACTGGAGCCTGAACGCTCAATGTAAAAACTGGAGTCTGGATACCCAACGAAATTGACTGGAGCCTGAACGCTTAACGTAATAACCGGAGCCCGGATACCAAACGAAACTGACCGGAGCCTGAACGCTCAACGTAATAACCGGAGTCTGGATACCCAACGAAACTGACCGCAGCCTGAACGCTCAACGTAATAACCGAAGTCTGGATACCCAACGAAACTGACCGGAGCCTGAACGCTCAACGTAATAACCGAAGTCTGGATACCCAACGAAACTGACCGGAGTCTGAACGTTCAACGTAATAACCGGAGTCTGGATACCCAATGAAACTGACCGTAGCCTGAACCATCAACATGATAACCGGAGTCTGGATACCCAACAAAACTGATCGGAGCCTGAACGCTCAACGTAAAAACCGGAGTCTGGATACCCAACGAAACTGACCGTAGCCTGAACGCTCAACTTAATAACCGAAGTCTGTATACCCAACGAAACTGACTGGAGCCTGAACGCTCAACGTAATAACCGGAGTCTGGATACCAAACGAAACTGACCGGAGCCTGAACGCTCAACGTAATAAACGGAGTCTGGATACTCAACGAAACTGACTGAAGCCGGAATGCTCAACGTAATAACTGGAGTCTGGATGCTCAACAAAAATGACCGGAGCCTGGACGCTTAATGTAATAACCGGAGTCCTGATACCTAACGAAACTGACCGGAACCTGAACGCTTAACGTAATAACCGAAGTCTAGATACCCAACGAAACTGACTGGAGCCTGAACGCCTAACGTAATAACCAAAGTCTGGATACGCAACGAAACTGACCGGAGCCTGAACGACCAACGTAATAACCGGAGTCTGGGTACCCAACGAAACTGACCAGAGCCTGAACGCTCAACGTAATAACCGGAGTCTGGATATCCAACGAAACTGACCAGAGCCTGAACGCTCAACGTAATAACCGGAGTCTGGATACCCAACAAAATTGACCGGAGCCTGAACGCTGAACGTAACAACCGGAATCTGGATACTCAACGAAACTAACCGGAGCCTAAACGCTCAATGTAATAACTGGAGTCTGGATACCCAACAAAACTGACCGGAGTGGATACCCAACGAAACTGACCGGACCCTGAATGCTCAACGTAATAACCGGAGTCTGGATACCCAACGAAACTGACCGGAGCCTGAACGCTCAACGTAATAACCGGAGTCTGGATACCCAACAAAACTGACCGGAGGCTGAACGCTCAACATAAAAACCGGAGTCTGGATACCCAACGAAACTGACTGGAGCCGGAACGCTCAACGTAATAACTGGAGTCTGGATGCTCAACGAAAATGACTGGAGCATGAACGCTCAACATAATAATCGGAGTCCTGATACCCAACGAAACTGACCGGAACCTGAACGCTTAACGTAATAACCGAAGTCTAGATACCCAACGAAATTGACCGGAGCCTGAACGACCAACGTAATAACCGGAGTCTGGGTACCCAACGAAACTGATCGGAGCCTGAATGCTCAACGTAATAACCGGAGTCTGGATACCCAACGAAACTGACCGGAGCCTGAACGCTCAACGTAATAACTGGAGTCTGGATACCCAACAAAATTGACCGGAGCCTGAACGCTGAACGTAACATCCGGAATCTGGACACTCAACGAAACTAACCGGAGCCTAAATGCTCAACGTAATAACCGTAGTCTGGATACTCAACGAAACTGACTGGAGCCTTTTCGATCAACATAATAACCGGAGTCTGAATACACAACGAAACTGACCGGAGCCTGAATGCTCAACGTAATAACCAGAGTCTGGATACCCAATGAAACTGACCGTAGCCTGAACCATCAACATAATAACCAGAGTCTGGATACCCAACGAAACTGACCGGAACCTGAACGCTCAATGTAAAAACCGGAGTCTGGATACCCAACGAAACTGACTGGAGCCTGAACGCTCAACGTAATAACCGGAGCCCGGATACCAAATGAAACTGACCGGAGCCTGAACGCTCAACGTAATAACCGGAGTCTGGATACCCAACGAAACTGACCGCAGCCTGAACGCTCAACGTAATAACCGAAGTGTGGATACCCAACGAAACTGACCGGAGCCTGAACGCTCAACGTAATAACCGAAGTCTGGATACCCAACGAAACTGACCGGAGTCTGAACGCTCAACGTAATAACCGGAGTCTGGATACCCAATGAAACTGACCGTAGCCTGAACCATCAACATGATAACCGGAGTCTGGATACCCAACAAAACTGATCGGAGCCTGAACGCTCAACGTAAAAACCGGAGTCTGGATACCCAACGAAACTGACCGTAGCCTGAACGCTCAACTTAATAACCGAAGTCTGGATACCCAACGAAACTGACTGAAGCCTGAACGCTCAACGTAATAACCGGAGTCTGGATACCAAACGAAACTGACCGGAGCCTGAACGCTCAACGTAATAAACGGAGTCTGGATACTCAACGAAACTGACTGGAGCCAGAATGCTCAACGTAATAACTAGAGTCTGGATGCTCAACGAAAATGACCGGAGCCTGAACGCTTAATGTAATAACCGGAGTCCTGATACCTAACGAAACTGACCGGAACCTGAAGGCTTAACGTAATAACTGAAGTCTAGATACCCAACGAAACTGACCGGAGCCTGAACGACCAACGTAATAACCGGAGTCTGGGTACCCAACGAAACTGACCAGAGCCTGAACGCTCAATGTAATAACCGGAGTCTGGATATCCAACGAAACTGACCAGAGCCTGAACGCTCAACGTAATAACCGGAGTCTGGATACCCAACAAAATTGACCGGAGCCTGAACGCTGAACGTAACAACCAGAATCTGGATACTCAACGAAACTAACCGGAGCCTAAACGCTCAACGTAATAACTGGAGTCTGGATACCCAACAAAACTGACCGGAGTGGATACCCAACGAAACTGACCGGACCCTGAATGCTCAACGTAATAACCGGAGTCTGGATACCCAACGAAACTGACCGGAGCCTGAACGCTCAACGTAATAACCGGAGTCTGGATACCCAACAAAACTGACCGGAGGCTGAACGCTCAACATAAAAACCGGAGTCTGGATACCCAACGAAACTGACTGGAGCCGGAACGCTCAACGTAATAACTGGAGTCTGGATGCTCAACGAAAATGACCGGAGCCTGAACGCTCAACATAATAACCGGAGTCCTGATACCCAACGAAACTGACCGGAACCTGAACGCTTAACGTAATAACCGAAGTCTAGATACCCAACGAAACTGACCGGAGCCTGAACGACCAACGTAATAACCGGAGTCTGGGTACCCAACGAAACTGACCGGAGCCTGAATGCTCAATGTAATGACCGGAGTCTGGATACCCAACGAAACTGACCGGAGTCTGAACGCTCAACGTAATAACCGGAGTCTGGATACCCAACAAAATTGACCGGAGCCTGAACGCTGAACGTAACAACCGGAATCTGGATACTCAACGAAACTAACCGGAGCCTAAATGCTCAACGTAATAACCGTAGTCTGGATACTCAACGAAACTGACTGGAGCCTTTTCGATCAACATAATAACCGGAGTCTGAATACACAACGAAACTGACCGGAGCCTGATGCTCAACGTAATAAATGGAGTCTGGATACCCAATGAAACTGACCGTAGCCTGAACCATCAACATAATAACCAGAGTCTGGATACCCAACAAAACTGACCGGAGCCTAAACGCTCATTGTAAAAACTGGAGTCTGGATACCCAACGAAACTGACTGGAGCCTGAACGCTCAACGTAATAACCGGAGCCCGGATACCAAACGAAACTGACCGGAGCCTGAACGCTCAACGTAATAAACGGAGTCTGGATACCCAACGAAACTGATCGCAGCCTGAACGCTCAACGTAATAACCGAAGTCTGGATACCCAACAAAACTGACCGGAGCCTGAACGCTCAACGTAATAACCGGAGTCTGGATACCCAACGAAACTGTCCGGAGTGGATACCCAACGAAACTGACCGGAACCTGAACGCTCAACATAATAACCGGAGTCTGGATACCCAACGAAACTGACCAGAGACTGAACGTCAATGTAATAACCGGAGTCTGAATACCCAACGAAACTGACCGGAGCCTGAACGCTCAACGTAATAACCAGAGTCTGGATACTCAACGAAACTGACAGGAGCCGGAACACTCAACGTAATAACTGGAGTCTGGATGCTCAACGAAACTGACCGGAGCCTGAACGCTTAACGTAATAACCGGAGTCTAGATACCCAACGAAACTGACCGGAGCATGAACGCCTAACGTAATAACCAGAGTCTGGATACGTAACGAAACTGACCGGAGCCTGAACGATCAACGTAATAACCGGAGTATGGATACCCACCGAAACTGACCGGAGCCTGAACGTTCAACGTAATAACAAGAGTCTGAATACCCAACGAAACTAACCGGAGCCTGAACGCTCAACGTAATAACAGGAGTCTGGATACCCAACAAAATTGACTGGAGCCTTAACGCTAAACATAATAACCGGAATCTGGATACTCACCGAAACTAACTGGAGCCTGAACGCCTAACGTAATAACCAGAGTGCGGATACGCAACGAAACTGACCGGGGCCTGAACGACCAACGTAATAACCGGAGTCTGGGTACCCAACGAAACTGACCGAGCCTGAACGCTCAACGTAATAAACGGAGTCTGGATACCCAACGAAACTGACCGGAGCCTGAATGCTCAACGTAATAACCGGAGTCTGGATACTCAACGAAACTGACTGGAGCCGGAATGCTCAACGTAATAACTTGAGTCTGGATACTCAACGAAACTGACCCGAGCCTGAACGCTCAACGTAATAAACGGAGTCTGGATACCCAACGAAACTGACCGGAGCCTGAACGCTCAACGTAATAACCGGAGTCTGGATAATCAACGAAACTGACTGGAGCCGGAACGCTCAACGTAATAACTGGAGTCTGGATGCTCAACGAAAATGACCGGAGCCTGAACGCTCAACGTAATAACCGGAGTCCTGATACCCAACGAAACTGACCGGAACCTGAACACTTAACGTAATAACCGAAGTCTAGATACCCAACGAAACTGACCGGAGCTTGAACGACCAACGTAATAACCGGAGTCTGGGTACCCAACGAAACAGACCGGAGCCTGAATGCTCAACGTAATAACCGGAGTCTGGATACCCAACGAAACTGACCGGAGCCTGAACGCTCAACGTAATAACCGGAGTCTGGATACCCAACAAAATTGACCGGAGCCTGAACGCTGAACGTAACAACCGGAATCTGGATACTCAACGAAACTAACCGAAGCCTAAACGCTCAACGTAATAACCGGAGTCTGGATACTCAACGAAACTGACTGGAGCCTTTTCGATCAACATAATAACCGGAGTCTGAATACACAACGAAACTGACCGGAGCCTGAATGCTCAACGTAATAACCAGAGTCTGGATACCCAATGAAACTGACCGTAGCCTGAACCATCAACATAATAACCAGAGTCTGGATACCCAACAAAACTGACCGGAGCCTGAACGCTCAATGTAAAAACTGGAGTCTGGATACCCAACGAAACTGACTGGAGCCTGAACGCTCAACGTAATAACCGGAGCCCGGATACCAAATGAAACTGACCGGAGCCTGAACGCTCAACGTAATAACCGGAGTCTGGATACCCAACGAAACTGACCGCAGCCTGAACGCTCAACGTAATAACCGAAGTGTGGATACCCAACGAAACTGACCGGAGCCTGAACGCTCAACGTAATAACCGAAGTCTGGATACCCAACGAAACTGACCGGAGTCTGAACGCTCAACGTAATAACCGGAGTCTGGATACCCAATGAAACTGACCGTAGCCTGAACCATCAACATGATAACCGGAGTCTGGATACCCAACAAAACTGATCGGAGCCTGAACGCTCAACGTAAAAACCGGAGTCTGGATACCCAACGAAACTGACCGTAGCCTGAACGCTCAACTTAATAACCGAAGTCTGGATACCCAACGAAACTGACTGAAGCCTGAACGCTCAACGTAATAACCGGAGTCTGGATACCAAACGAAACTGACCGGAGCCTGAACGCTCAACGTAATAAACGGAGTCTGGATACTCAACGAAACTGACTGGAGCCAGAATGCTCAACGTAATAACTAGAGTCTGGATGCTCAACGAAAATGACCGGAGCCTGAACGCTTAATGTAATAACCGGAGTCCTGATACCTAACGAAACTGACCGGAACCTGAACGCTTAACGTAATAACTGAAGTCTAGATACCCAACGAAACTGACCGGAGCCTGAACGACCAACTTAATAACCGGAGTCTGGGTACCCAACGAAACTGACCAGAGCCTGAACGCTCAATGTAATAACCGGAGTCTGGATATCCAACGAAACTGACCAGAGCCTGAACGCTCAACGTAATAACCGGAGTCTGGATACCCAACAAAATTGACCGGAGCCTGAACGCTGAACGTAACAACCAGAATCTGGATACTCAACGAAACTAACCGGAGCCTAAACGCTCAACGTAATAACTGGAGTCTGGATACCCAACAAAACTGACCGGAGTGGATACCCAACGAAACTGACCGGACCCTGAATGCTCAACGTAATAACCGGAGTCTGGATACCCAACGAAACTGACCGGAGCCTGAACGCTCAACGTAATAACCGGAGTCTGGATACCCAACAAAACTGTCCGGAGGCTGAACGCTCAACATAAAAACCGGAGTCTGGATACCCAACGAAACTGACTGGAGCCGGAACGCTCAACGTAATAACTGGAGTCTGGATGCTCAACGAAAATGACCGGAGCCTGAACGCTCAACATAATAACCGGAGTCCTGATACCCAACGAAACTGACCGGAACCTGAACGCTTAACGTAATAACCGAAGTCTAGATACCCAACGAAACTGACCGGAGCCTGAACGACCAACGTAATAACCGGAGTCTGGGTACCCAACGAAACTGACCGGAGCCTGAATGCTCAATGTAATGACCGGAGTCTGGATACCCAACGAAACTGACCGGAGTCTGAACGCTCAACGTAATAACCGGAGTCTGGATACCCAACAAAATTGACCGGAGCCTGAACGCTGAACGTAACAACCGGAATCTGGAAACTCAACGAAACTAACCGGAGCCTAAATGCTCAACGTAATAACCGTAGTCTGGATACTCAACGAAACTGACTGGAGCCTTTTCGATCAACATAATAACCGGAGTCTGAATACACAACGAAACTGACCGGAGCCTGATGCTCAACGTAATAACCGGAGTCTGGATACCCAATGAAACTGACCGTAGCCTGAACCATCAACATAATAACCAGAGTCTGGATACCCAACAAAACTGACCGGAGCCTAAACGCTCATTGTAAAAACTGGAGTCTGGATACCCAACGAAACTGACTGGAGCCTGAACGCTCAACGTAATAACCGGAGCCCGGATACCAAACGAAACTGACCGGAGCCTGAACGCTCAACGTAATAAACGGAGTCTGGATACCCAACGAAACTGATCGCAGCCTGAACGCTCAACGTAATAACCGAAGTCTGGATACCCAACAAAACTGACCGGAGCCTGAACGCTCAACGTAATAACCGGAGTCTGGATACCCAACGAAACTGTCCGGAGTGGATACCCAACGAAACTGACCGGAACCTGAACGCTCAACATAATAACCGGAGTCTGGATACCCAACGAAACTGACCAGAGACTGAACGCTCAACGTAATAACCGGAGCCCGGATACCAAATGAAACTGACCGGAGCCTGAACGCTCAACGTAATAACCGGAGTCTGGATACCCAACGAAACTGACCGCAGCCTGAACGCTCAACGTAATAACCGAAGTGTGGATACCCAACGAAACTGACCGGAGCCTGAACGCTCAACGTAATAACCGAAGTCTGGATACCCAACGAAACTGACCGGAGTCTGAACGCTCAACGTAATAACCGGAGTCTGGATACCCAATGAAACTGACCGTAGCCTGAACCATCAACATGATAACCGGAGTCTGGATAACCAACAAAACTGATCGGAGCCTGAACGCTCAACGTAAAAACCGGAGTCTGGATACCCAACGAAACTGACCGTAGCCTGAACGCTCAACTTAATAACCGAAGTCTGGATACCCAACGAAACTGACTGAAGCCTGAACGCTCAACGTAATAACCGGAGTCTGGATACCAAACGAAACTGACCGGAGCCTGAACGCTCAACGTAATAAACGGAGTCTGGATACTCAAGGAAACTGACTGGAGCCAGAATGCTCAACGTAATAACTAGAGTCTGGATGCTCAACGAAAATGACCGGAGCCTGAACGCTTAATGTAATAACCGGAGTCATGATACCTAACGAAACTGACCGGAACCTGAACGCTTAACGTAATAACTGAAGTCTAGATACCCAACGAAACTGACCGGAGCCTGAACGACCAACGTAATAACCGGAGTCTGGGTACCCAACGAAACTGACCAGAGCCTGAACGCTCAATGTAATAACCGGAGTCTGGATATCCAACGAAACTGACCAGAGCCTGAACGCTCAACGTAATAACCGGAGTCTGGATACCCAACAAAATTGACCGGAGCCTGAACGCTGAACGTAACAACCAGAATCTGGATACTCAACGAAACTAACCGGAGCCTAAACGCTCAACGTAATAACTGGAGTCTGGATACCCAACAAAACTGACCGGAGTGGATACCCAACGAAACTGACCGGACCCTGAATGCTCAACGTAATAACCGGAGTCTGGATACCCAACGAAACTGACCGGAGCCTGAACGCTCAACGTAATAACCGGAGTCTGGATACCCAACAAAACTGACCGGAGGCTGAACGCTCAACATAAAAACCGGAGTCTGGATACCCAACGAAACTGACTGGAGCCGGAACGCTCAACGTAATAACTGGAGTCTGGATGCTCAACGAAAATGACCGGAGCCTGAACGCTCAACATAATAACCGGAGTCCTGATACCCAACGAAACTGACCGGAACCTGAACGCTTAACGTAATAACCGAAGTCTAGATACCCAACGAAACTGACCGGAGCCTGAACGACCAACGTAATAACCGGAGTCTGGGTACCCAACGAAACTGACCGGAGCCTGAATGCTCAATGTAATGACCGGAGTCTGGATACCCAACGAAACTGACCGGAGTCTGAACGCTCAACGTAATAACCGGAGTCTGGATACCCAACAAAATTGACCGGAGCCTGAACGCTGAACGTAACAACCGGAATCTGGATACTCAACGAAACTAACCGGAGCCTAAATGCTCAACGTAATAACCGTAGTCTGGATACTCAACGAAACTGACTGGAGCCTTTTCGATCAACATAATAACCGGAGTCTGAATACACAACGAAACTGACCGGAGCCTGATGCTCAACGTAATAAATGGAGTCTGGATACCCAATGAAACTGACCGTAGCCTGAACCATCAACATAATAACCAGAGTCTGGATACCCAACAAAACTGACCGGAGCCTAAACGCTCATTGTAAAAACTGGAGTCTGGATACCCAACGAAACTGACTGGAGCCTGAACGCTCAACGTAATAACCGGAGCCCGGATACCAAACGAAACTGACCGGAGCCTGAACGCTCAACGTAATAAACGGAGTCTGGATACCCAACGAAACTGATCGCAGCCTGAACGCTCAACGTAATAACCGAAGTCTGGATACCCAACAAAACTGACCGGAGCCTGAACGCTCAACGTAATAACCGGAGTCTGGATACCCAACGAAACTGTCCGGAGTGGATACCCAACGAAACTGACCGGAACCTGAACGCTCAACATAATAACCGGAGTCTGGATACCCAACGAAACTGAACAGAGACTGAACGTCAATGTAATAACCGGAGTCTGAATACCCAACGAAACTGACCGGAGCCTGAACGCTCAACGTAATAACCAGAGTCTGGATACTCAACGAAACTGACAGGAGCCGGAACACTCAACGTAATAACTGGAGTCTGGATGCTCAACGAAACTGACCGGAGCCTGAACGCTTAACGTAATAACCGGAGTCTAGATACCCAACGAAACTGACCGGAGCATGAACGCCTAACGTAATAACCAGAGTCTGGATACGTAACGAAACTGACCGGAGCCTGAACGATCAACGTAATAACCGGAGTATGGATACCCACCGAAACTGACCGGAGCCTGAACGCTCAACGTAATAACAAGAGTCTGAATACCCAACGAAACTAACCGGAGCCTGAACGCTCAACGTAATAACAGGAGTCTGGATACCCAACAAAATTGACTGGAGCCTTAACGCTAAACATAATAACCGGAATCTGGATACTCACCGAAACTAACTGGAGCCTGAACGCCTAACGTAATAACCAGAGTCCGGATACGCAACGAAACTGACCGGGGCCTGAACGACCAACATAATAACCGGAGTCTGGGTACCCAACGAAACTGACCGAGCCTGAACGCTCAACGTAATAAACGGAGTCTGGATACCCAACGAAACTGACCGGAGCCTGAATGCTCAACGTAATAACCGGAGTCTGGATACTCAACGAAACTGACTGGAGCCGGAATGCTCAACGTAATAACTTGAGTCTGGATACTCAACGAAACTGACCCGAGCCTGAACGCTCAACGTAATAAACGGAGTCTGGATACCCAACGAAACTGACCGGAGCCTGAACGCTCAACGTAATAACCGGAGTCTGGATAATCAACGAAACTGACTGGAGCCGGAACGCTCAACGTAATAACTGGGGTCTGGATGCTCAACGAAAATGACCGGGGCCTAAACGCTCAACGTAATAACCGGAGTCCTGATACCCAACGAAACTGACCGGAACCTGAACACTTAACGTAATAACCGAAGTCTAGATACCCAACGAAACTGACCGGAGCTTGAACGACCAACGTAATAACCGGAGTCTGGGTACCCAACGAAACAGACCGGAGCCTGAACGCTCAACGTAATAACCGGAGTCTGGATACCCAACAAAATTGACCGGAGCCTGAACGCTGAACGTAACAACCGGAATCTGGATACTCAACGAAACTAACCGAAGCCTAAACGCTCAACGTAATAACCGGAGTCTGGATACTCAACGAAACTGACTGGAGCCTTTTCTATCAACATAATAACCGGAGTCTGAATACACAACAAAACTGACTGGAGCCTGAATGCTCAACGTAATAACCGGAGTCTGGATACCCAATGAAACTGACCGTAGCCTGAACCATCAACATAATAACCGGAGTCTGGATACCCAACAAAATTGACCGGAGCCTGAACGCTCAATGTAAAAACTGGAGTCTGGATACCCAACGAAACTGACTGGAGCCTGAACGCTCAACGTAATAACCGGAGCCCGGATACCAAACGAAACTGACCGGAGCCTGAACGCTCAACGTAATAACCGGAGTCTGGATACCCAACGAAACTGACCGGAGCCTGAACGCTCAACGTAATAACCGAAGTCTGGATACCCAACGAAACTGACCGGAGCCTGAATGCTCAACGTAATAACCGGAGTCTCGATACCCAACG